>JACRUU010000024.1:3665812-3693312 GCA_030449085.1 Kryptopterus vitreolus
GACGACGAATCAGAGGTGGCGATATTTTCTCGCTTTTACGACGATCCTTTCGGGCTGCTTGGTCCACATGTTTCGTTTCCTCACTGTGGACGTTAAAAATGACGCTACGGAGGAATTCGCACGGTGCCGGAAATACGCTGCGCCGAGCCGCCCGGGCCTACGGTTCCTTTTGTTTTTTTGGAGAGGTGCCTGTCAGGCGTCGACATGACCAATTCGCCGTTGCCTTGACCAACATGAAGCGAGATGGTCTACACGTATGGATGGGGGTCGGTCATGTATTCCCCTGCTTCTCAGCAAATAACGGAATGAAAGAGTTGTGCGAGTCTGCGCTACGAGTCGTAATCGTTGACGGGGCCATTAATTTAACCGCCACTTATACGATGCGCATATTAAATCAACCCAATTAAAACCAATTAACGAGTTCGCACCCACCATGTGAAAGCCAGTGCTCGCACCAGAGTGCTTTTTTTTTTTTTTTTTTTTTAAACGCATGCTTTTCATTGCATTGTTTTTAAACCCCTTCATTATCCGGAGCGTTTCCGTTAAAGACCAGGATCAGCATCGGGTCGCTGTGATTTATCGGATTACTGGTGAAATTGGAAAAATAAGGCTTTTTAAAAGTAATTAATAACACGAGAACTGCTCTTTTGGAGAAATAAAAGCAGACCCGTGGAGGTTTCATAATAAGCTCCCATGCTTTTCCTTCCATTTTGAAGAACGCCCTTCATATCCGGAGCTGAATAAACGGTGTCATGTTCGGCGTTTTCTCCGCAGCCGTATGAAATGCAATGCAAGTGTGAGCAAAAACACAGCCTTTTCTTAGCCGTGCGTCAGCGACGGAACCGGTGGCTTCTGCTACGCTGCTGAAAAGGTTTTTTTTTTCCCTCTTCCATCTATACAAATGCAAACAAATTCAGAACCAAGGAAGCAGATCATTATGTACATCGAGAGAAAGGGTCCATCAAGAACCTCGTGTTCTCGGATTTTCCGCCCAGCCCAGGAGAGGAAGAACAAACCTAATCCACGTTTCCTCCCCGACAGGGGAAACTGCAGACTGGATTTCCCAACGCCCCACACTTGGTCCAGGGACGAATATAATGACACGCTGTTGAATTGGATTGGAGTGGGTCGGTCGGGGCCTCGGTGGGCAGCGCAAGGCCGAGTCCTGTTCAGCCAGACGCACTTAAATGCCATCCGGAGCAAGAGGAACGTGTCCTATTTGATTAAAATGCAGATGGATTCGGGCCTGGATGGAAACCGCCCGAGAACGATTTTGGGGAAGATTTGGGAAATAAATAAAAACGATCGATTTTGGGGAATAGAACACGATGCATGTTCCTTAGAAGCGCACTAATATTTTATTTATTTATTTGTTTGTTTTTGCAGGAAATGTGACACACTCCTACACGAAACCACAACGCAATGAAAAAAACGATGGGTTCGAATGTGGGTATTTTGAGCGTTTCGGACCGAGATCGTACAGGAACGATTCGGATTCGCAAACTAGAAAGGAAGAAGAAAAAAAAAAAAAAAACGATCCGGGTGGATTTTAAGAAAGTTCTATTGGAATAATAATAATAATAATAATAATAATAATAATAAAAATAATAATAATAATAATAATAATAATAGGCAATGACAGGGGCCCAAGCACCAAACCTTGGAGGACGGATGTCGATATCGCAAACTGGCAAGAAAGGAAAAAAAAAAAAAAACGACCCGGGTGGATTTCAAGAAAGTTCTATTGTAATAATAATAATAACAACAACAACAAAACAACAACAAAATAATAACAACAAGCGGCGATGACAGGGGCCCAAGCACCAAACCTTGGAGGACAGATTTCGATATCGATATCGTAAACTAGAAAGAAAGAAAGAAAGAAAAAAAAAAAACAATCCGGTGGATTTCAAGGAAGTTCTATTGGAATAATAATAATAATAATAAAAAACAACAACAATAATCATCAATAAGCTGCATTGACAGGGGCCCAAGCACCAAGCCTTGTGGGATGGATAGATGAATATTCACATTTTTTATTCTACTGTTTTAATATCGACCATCGATACAGTTCCCTTATACAGCCAATAGAGTACATTATAATAATATATAGTATAATATTATATTATCATAAATACAAGCCATGATGATTATTGTTCCTGAAATAATTGCAAGGTTTCTGTATGATGTTTCAGGGGGGGTAAAGGTATCAAATCCAAATCTATAATCTAAAGATAATGAAAAGTGTAAATACATGTATAGGGGGAAAATTAGCCAGCCTGGATTAAGTGATAAAACATTGTGGGAGGAAAATAAAACCCATCCCTGGCCATGAGTAAATAGCTCCTATTGTGTGTTATTTATTTGTTGTTGTTTTTTTTACATTAGAGGAGGAGGGGGGGGGGTGCGTGCGTAAACAACGTGGGAATAATAATAATAATAATAATAATAATAATAATAATACACAGGTTTTATTATTTGAATTAATTAACCGGAGCGTTCACAAATCATCATGACTAAAGACAATTAAGAGAAATAAAATAAAGATTCAAAGCCGGGAAATAATAATATAATAATAATAATAATAATAATAAAAAAAGTGATAAATAAATAAATAAAAAATAAATAAAAATCTGGATCGGATCACAGATCGGATCGGGATCTGCATGTCACGCTTGCTCTCTCTCTCCCTCTTCCCGTACTTTCTCCAATCAACTTGCGCGCTTGCACGACGGCGTCCCTTCCAACCACCACACACACACACACACACACACACAACACACACACACACACACACACACACACACACACACACACAAAATGCGAAAACTCAAAAGACACACAACGGAACACCTTACCGTTTCCTCACAACTCCTGTAGAGAGTAGCTTTTCTCTTTTAAAGGTCCTCTCTGGGTGTTTTTTTCACTTCAGGTTCGTTTGGACCGGCCCGGACGCCACGTTACATCAGCAGCTTGTCCTTCCTTTTCCCGTCTGTCCACTGGCCATGTAGCGGCTGCGCTTTTCACTCATATTCCCGCGGGCGGGGGGGCGGGGCTGGTTAGGTGAGGCGACTTCGCCCCGCCCACCTCACTGCGCCTCGCACTCCGATTGGCCGCGGCGTCGTCCCGGCCGGCACGTTACCGGCGTTTTCCACTAGCTTCCTAGCGCCCGCGTTTTATTTCATCCCACAATGCATTACGGTGGGGAGCCCTGGAGAAAGCGAAGCGCCAGGCTTTGGTGGGCCTCGTTTGACACCCTCAGATAGAACATTTAAAACCCCAATTCTTTCATATATAAAGTCATTTTTACATTGTTTTGTTTTTTGTTTTTGTGTGGAATATCAATACATTTCACACAGAAGGTCAAACTGTAATCATTGGCGAGTCATTAACGAGGTTTCCGGATCATCCTTTTCACACAAACGTTTACATACAAATAAGCAGGCCAATGCAAAATTCCATCCGGAACGTAAACAAGGCCCAGGATTGAACCCTGAAGCTATGAGTTTAGACACCATGGACGTTTACACCACACACACTGCGTCCAAAAAGATAAGGGCACTGTGGACAACCCCACACACCCCTTACACACTTTGCACAGTACTGCCGTCAGGGAAGAGGTTCACACAAACACACACACAGTCAACTTCATACATACACACATCAAGTTTGGAGCTTCTTTTACTGTATACACACTTTTTTATACACTATATTATTGTTTATGCTGGCCCATCTCACCACTGATCCTCTGCAAATGGTAGTGATGTGCAACTTGTACATGTTTACTACTTGTACATTGCACCATATAACATATACAGTAGGTTACGGGTTGTTGCCACGTGTTTGTATTTGTTCTCCATAATTTTGCTTTGCGCCGTTTGCACTAGGTCTCGCCTTGCTGCACTTTATACAGCCAGGACAGCTTAGTCTAGTCCCTCAGCTCTATATAGCACTGAGGTTCTGGAGAAACGTTCGTATACATGACAATAAAAGCTCCCCTTTTGTCGCCGCAACAATGTAAAATCTTGATTTTAGGGTCGTGTTGAGATCGTTAGTGTGGTCCAGCATGGAGACGTGTTGAGGTTCGTCACAAAAATAGGGTCAGAGCCATGTACACAAGTTCTAAACCCTGCAACGCGGGCGAAGCGGACCTTCATGGTGTGAATTGTGCCTCTGGTGGTGGGAAACAGTACTGCATGCTTCCCAGTTTGCATGATGGACAGTCCATTTCTGAATCCAGAGGGTGTATTTACTTATTTTATCCGTTCAAATCATATTTACTCGTACTCGATTGTACATAGGTCTGATTTTGAAGACGCAGGCGCACGGGAGCTCTTGGAGCGAGCGTCTGTTACACGAGCATGCACCGCTGCAGCAGAGAGCGGATCGCCGTGTCACAGGAAGCTGACTTTTCTTAGTGTTCATCTATCATTCATGAGGTATTATTTTACATGCAGTTCTGCAACTGTAGTTGAAACCTTTTCATCTTGGGTTTTGCAATAAATAGCGCAGCATTGAAAATATCCACGAGATCTAAAAACGCAATCCACCGTCTATTTCACCTGCTTCTTTACCAAAATAAAACAAACATCACATGTTGGATTTCCAAACTTTATTGAAAGAAAATTAATAAAAAACATCTCAAACTAGGAATGAGAAGTAGCCAATTCAGAAAATCCCACCAATTCCAACACACATCTAAAAATGTTGAAGCATTTTGTATATTTGTATCCCTAAACTACAAAAAAAAAAAAAAAAAAACAACACAACAAAAATATCCCCCTCATTATGAACCTCCCCGGCCCACCCTCCCAAAACCTTAAATCCCTCTATTTACCCAGATCCTCATGTGGATTCCATCCAAAGCAACTGATCCGGCCTCCCGGTTCCTGGCTCTGCTCCGCTTTATACCAAAAAAATTTTTTTTAAAAATTTCATAAAAGAAAACCAAACGCAGGATCCCTTCAGTGTGCGCCTCTTTGGTCTGGCTCCGCAAAAACAAAAACAAAAAAAAACAACAAATTGGTTCTAGAAAAGCCAATTGAAATGCCTTTTGTTTTTGATATATCCGTTAAGTGCGGTATTGGCCAGGAGGGGGGGGGGGGGGGGGGGGGGGGTTGGGATCCTCTCCTACGGTTCCCGTTCCCGGTAATTTGATCCTGCTCCATGTATGTATCCATCCTTATCCTAATCCTAATCCTGCTCCTGATCCTGAACTGATCCAATGATCCGGCTCCAAGGATCGGGAGACAGAGTGTCCCTCCTCCAATCCAAACCTTTGAATACCAGCAAAATCAAAAAAGAGGGATCAAGTTAGAAATCACAGCTATGTCAAAAGCTTCTAAGAGATTATTATAGGCGCGACGTGGTTTATATATATATATATAAAAAAAAAAAAAAAAAAAAAACACCTCTTAAAAGCATTAACGAGCACTATCACATGATCTAACCAAACCTTTAAGCACTGTGTTAACTTTACACTGTACGTTTATCATAAAACAACAAATGCGCAAAAAAAACAAAACGTATTCCGTATTGGATTTGCGAGTGACATTGATATGAAGTGCACGAGGCAAACCTTCTTCCGAGAGAATCTCCTGAGATGTCAGAGTGGTTGCTCTATAATGGCACAGTCCAAATCCACTGTACATGACAAATGTTTTATATTTGGGACAAGCAAAAAAAATAAATACAAATAAAAATAAGGGGACGAGGAGGAGAAAAAAAAAAAAAAAAAAAAAAAAAAAACCCTGATGTATGCACGAGCGTGGCGTTACGACAGAGAACGCATGCAGACCAATGAAGAGAGAGGAAAAAAAAAAAAAGAATAAAAAATGGAGAGGAAAACTATAAAGGAGGGTAAAAATGGAAAAGCAAAATGTGTTACTTTAATAAGAAAATTCAGGTTGCTGAGGGAAGGAATAAAAAACAAAAAAACAAAAAAAAAACACCAATAGAAAAAAAGAAAAATAAACCTGCAGTTTGTTTGAAGGTGACTAAAGACACTTGTCGTCATACCATTGTCAAAATTGAAATGCCTGCTCCTCCTCCTCCTCCAAAAACGCTTTATCCTAATATGAATGAACTGTGCTCGACAATCCTTTATTCCAAAGCATTCTTTAATCCTGCTCCTCTGTTTGTCTATAGAAAGACACATGAAAAGGTAAAAATAGAACAGTTTTGCAACAAAAAAAGATCCGAAAACCAGCTAAATTAAAAACACCACTTAATCCCGCCCCCGAAACCCATTTAAGAAAACAAACAAACAAAAACAACAACAAAAAAAAAAAAACGTGTGCCAACATCATGGTATTTTTTCTTTAGCATTTGGATATCTATCTTATCTGACACATGGACCGACAATAAGGTACGGACCACCAGTTAAAACATGGATGCGGAACAAAAGACACGTTTGGGGTGGGGTGGGTGGAAGGGGTGGGAAGGGAGACAAGATAAGATGGGACAAAACACTAGGAGGGGTGGGTACGCGTGTGTGTGTGCGTGTGTGTGTGAGATGAGGGAGAAGGAAGACAAATGGGCATTATCCACTTAGCTACATTTCAAATTTGATCTCTTTAGCTAAACAATTAAAGAACCAAAAGACTCGTTGTTGGGAAAATTCCGCTGCAAACCAAGACGTCGGAAACTGAGGAGACAAGTCAAAAGGACGATGGAGTACACGTGTGGGTCCAGCAGAGGGCGACGCAGGTGTGTGTGTGTGTGTGTGGTGTGTGTGTGTGTGTGTGTGTGGGTTATGGTTGTGGTTGGAGAGCTAGCTGTATTGCGGGAAGTTTAAGTGCGGGAGCGAGAGCGGCTGTGGCGGGGGGAGTAACGCGGGGATCCTCTGCTGCGGCGCGGGGAGTAGCTGCGGCTACGGCTGTTGCTCCGGCTGCGGCTCCGGCTGCGACTGCGAGAGCGCGAGCGCCCGTAGCTCGGGCTGCGTGGGCCGTCCACCTTTACGCGGATGTACGACGTCTCACCCTGGAACACACACACAACACATCGCTTTCGAACACAGAAACCGGGGGGAGGAGGAAAAACGAAAGGAAAGAAGAAAAAAAAACCTCGCCAAATCAGGAATTACTTACCGCGTGCGCACCTGAAACAAAAACGTTAGTCTGACAGCGGACAAGCGGACGACGGGGCTGACCCGCGCTTCCTCCGAAGACGGGCCCACCGCACCGCAGGGAGGGGGAAAACGCCCTCTTCCGCAAGTGACGTCAGAGACGGGCATGACAGGAAGAGCGTGCGCAATTCCTCACACCCGGGGTCAGCATGGCTAATATTGCTTCACTGGTCCGAGACATGGCTTAGTGTACCATCTGAAGCTTTTATCCCCACCCCAAGCTACCGGGAAAGAAACCACGAGCATAGGAAGTGGAAAGAAAGGGATGGTTTTAAAAGAAAGAAAGAAAAAAAAAAAAAAAAAAAAAAAGAGCTTGGTGTGGAATGCACAGCCCGACAACAAAATCACTTACATTCCAATAAGCCATTCCTTGGATCCTCCTAGTCCATGTGTCCTCCACCATGGGTTTCTGACAAAAACCTTACCTTGAAACATCCCAATCCTTTATAAGCTATGCCCTGTCCTGTCCTGTCCTGTCCTTCCCAATGGCGAGTCCCATTCACAAACCCAGACGTACCTCGTGGGACCGGAACTTAGTGTTATCCAGCTTTCGCACAGCGTAGGTCATGTCTTCTTTGCGCACAAACTCCACAACCCCGGTGCCATCTCGGAAAACATCAGCGTAACATACATCACCTGCTTCGCGCATGTGATCCTTTAGGTCCTGCCAGCTTCCGCTAGGAGGGAGTCCTGGGGACAAAAAAAAACAAAAAAAAAAACAAAACAGGGAGCGTTGGGACCGGCAGACTTTTGCAGCAACGCATAAATATATAGATCTCTCTCGCAACGTCTGTACAGACCTGAAACTATGACCCTGTACTCGGAGCGCCGGGACGGAGGGCCGTATCTGCCTCTTGGAGCCCCAGCTCCACCTCCCGCTCCACCTCGCCCCCCACCTCTGCCACTCCTGGGGAACTCCACCCGCAAACGATAGCCATCGTAGTCATAGCCATCTCTTCCGTACACAGCGTCTTCTGCGTCTCTGAAGGAAGAGGAATAGTAGCGCGGTTAGCAGGCGTCTAAAATCGGCGATGATTAAACATCATCTGTGTGTGTGGACGAGGGGAAAATGTTTCTTAGAATAACACTTAGATAGTATTTTTATTTCTTTTTTAATCTTTTTATTTTTAAATAAAGAAAAACGTTTTAATTTCACCAAAAACGGCAGAAATAGTTGGATTTGACCAATGACCAATCACTGACCGCTTTAAAATTCAACGACCAATCACAGACCACATTCAACCTCAATAACTCCAATCACAGACGGCTTTTAAACTCAATAGCCAATCTCTGTCTTTGACTGCACGCAACCAATCGCTGGCGACCATCCACGACAATAAAAAAAAAAAAAAAAAAAAAAAATATATATATATATATAAATATATAATATTATATATATTATCTATATAAATTAAAATTAGTTAGTAGCAATGTTTGGCTAAATAACGCCATAAAAAAAAAGCTAAAAAGTGTTATTCTGGTAAGCTTTTATTGAAGTGTGTTTGATATGCAAATGAAGTCATGAATATTCAAATAAGCACGCGGTCTTCTGTGTCTTCTGTGAGCACGCGTTTATCGCGAAAAGCCTGAAGACTTTTGTTGACGGGTTAAAAGAAAGCGCTTTTCTCAAATTGTTTATTATTATTATTTTAAAAAACAAACAAAGTTTCCAAGGTTCAATTAAATTACGAGCTAAAGTGAGAAAAGAAAGATTAACCGTAGCCACGCCTCCTTCACACAAACACAGCGGCGCCATGTTGCCGATGTTAGCCAGCTAGCTTGTATTTTTTTTTGTTTGTTTGTTTTTAATGTTTTAATATTTACCTCGGGTCTTCAAACTCAACGAACGCAAACGGTGGTCCTCCCCGTCGGTTTTTCAGGTCGATATCACGGATCGCTCCGTATTTGTAGAATACGTCCTCGACGTCTTTGGTGCGGATGTCAGGAGGCAGATTCCCCACGTAGATCCGACAGTCGTTGTTTCCCGCCGGACCTCGGATCACTCCACCGCTAGACATATTCTAATTCCCCCCACCAAAAAAAAACAACCCAATACTGCCTGTTTAACATATTTAATATATATATCCTTATTAATAACACACACAAATACAATACTCACCGAACTCAAGTGAACCAAAAAGGGGCTTCCAAACACGAAACGCGTCTTACACCTAAGATGGCGTCTTGCCTTCTTCCTTCCTGCTCGCTCGCACCTCCTCTCTACGGCCAATCCGAAAGCAGGGCCGTAATTAAAATGGCTCCCTGCTCACTACATAGGCGCACTACTCCGGTGGTGCGACGGCGACGTTTCACACACCCTTTCCTAGTGCACTACATGACACAACACGGAGCCGTTTGGGATTGAACCGAGCTTTTTTTTTTGCGCGTTCACGTTACTCAAGGGGCGATAGGTTTTATAGCCTTACTCTCGGTCACGTGACCTAAAAGCTATGTTAAAGGATTATCCTAATATGCTTTAGTGCGCATGCGTATCTTGGGGAAATAACGGGACCACTAATTTCCGACCCGGAAAGATTGTTTATGTTTAGAGGGGGCTTATTTGTTATTGTTTGTTATTTTTATAACCACGTTATGAAACATGGGTGAGAAACGCGGGAAAGGATCAATGATGGAAAACACACATGCAGATGTCACACACACACACACACACACCCCTTACAAAATGCAACTTAAAAACAATTAAGTTAATTGAAAAAAATAAACAAAAAATAAAATGGCATACAGATTTCCATTACATGTCATGCTGTTGCTCATCCAATATCACAATTACAGCAAAATAAACAAACAGACACTCATTTGTGCATCAGAGACACAATCTCAAGTCTTCATGGGTCTGAAATGTGTTTACCAATAACACACAAAAAAAATGTTGTTTTTTTTTGTGAGGGGAAAACAAAAATCAGAGTACAAACAGGTTTTAAATAGTAAAAATGCACCGGCGTTTTGTTCAGTGTCGCTCACGAAGAAACGTACAAAACATCACAATTTCTTTTAAGTTTTTAAACAAACAAACAAACAAACAAACAAGGAATTGTACACTTGACTGTCAGTACTGGCTCTTGTTCTATCGAGGGCATTTGTTATTATGGCGTCTCCCGTCACGGCGCGAGCGGACAAAAGTAGACGATGTAATGCTGCGTAATTCTGACCAAAGGATTTATAAAACGTAGCAGCTGTAAATGAAAGGCAGAGTCGTGGTCGGGAAAAAAAAAGAGGCGGGATCTTGTTCACAAAAGTTATAGACATGAAATATTTTGCAGAAGGAATCATTGAAGAATTCGGGAAAACGGCAAAGTAGTTTATTTCAGCGATATTCGGTCCTCGGGTGGTGGCGAGGGTTCATATTTGTCTAACATGTGTCTATACATTCATTCATTCATTCATTCATCTTCTAGCGCTTTATCCGATCTTCCCTGGGGTCACGGGGAGTCTGTGTCTATCTCAGGCGTCTATGGGTATTAAGGCAGGATGGAATGCCAATCCATCGCAGGGCACACACACACACACACACACACACACACACACACACACACACACACACTATGGACAATTTTCCAAGGTGCCAATCAACCTACCGTGCATGTTTTTGGACCGGTGGAGGAAACCGGAGAACCCAGAGAAAAACCCCCTGAGACACGGGGAGAACATGCAAACTCCACACACACATGGCCGAGACGGGAATCGAACCCGGACCCTGGAGGTGTGAGCCGAACGTGCTAACCGCTAAACCACCGTGCCCCTTCTGTGTCTATAAAGTGTTTATGAAAAGGTTATGAAGTGGATTATGTCTGTGCTGAACGATGACAAAAGTACATTTCCATTTACGGTATTTTGGCAGATGTCCTTATCCAGAGCGACTTGGGGCCTTGCTCAAGGGCCCAATAGTGGTAGCTTGGAGGTTGTGGGGTTTGAACCTGCAATCTTCTGGTCCAGAGGCCAACACCTTAACCACTAAGCCGCCACCACCTCCCTGGCTTAAAGTAGTGTGTGTGTGTGTGTGTGTGTGTGTGTGTGTGTGTGTGTGTTGTGTTCTTTAAAAACGCAGCCCAAACAAATAATGTGTTTGTTTTTGTTGCAAGCGGAAGTAAACGTCCTTCATTTGATCAACAATGAGATGACGGAAAAAAACAAAACAACAAAAACAAAAACACATTTGCATATGAAAGCAGTTGTAACCGGTTTAAACGGTAAACAGTTCCAGTGCGCTACAAAACCAGTGCATGGGAAGCGAGATTCCGGCGCGTGCTCAGTCCGTTTTGGCGATCTTCTCGGCCCGTTTCCGTCGCACCTCGTTGACGATCTTGAGCAGCGAGAGCACGATGGGAACGCACATCGGCAGGAACAGGGGGATGTAAATGGCGAACTTCTGGTCGTCGGGGAAATACAAGAGGTGCAGAAGCGAGGGGTCGAAAAACGCTTTCTCGGACGCCAGGATGGCCTCGCGGCTGTACTGCAGGGCGAAGGCCAGGTTCCCGGCTTCCAGCTCGGCCGCGGCGGCCTGCAGCGACGCCACCGCCCCAGCGCTCGACACCTGCGACACAACCACGACAGGTGTTTACCGAGGAAAATAAATAAATAAATAAATAAATAAGAGCGCTACGGGTCGCGTTGCGCCACCTGCTGGGCGATGTGGTCGTTAATGACGATGTTGCTGATCTGGTCGAGGAGCTGCGCCAGAGAGGTGATGGTGGTCGTCGCCGTGGCGACGTTCTCGACGCTGCGACTCCACAGCAGGCGGTCCAGCTCCCAGTCGGCCAATCCGGCGCTCCCGGGGCTCTGCAGGACGAAACCGGGCGGGGCTTGTGTACGCTGGACTCCCAATAACAGCCTGCGAGAGGAACCACGGCGGAAAACGTCGGTGCGAGAGTCGGGGAAAAGAAAGAAAGGAAAAAAAAAAAAGAGAGACGGACCTTAACTGTGCCAAGAAGACGCTCATGACTCTGGTCATGTCGATGTCGACGTCGACAGGAAACGCCGCCCGGGCGCCGTACGCGTCGTTTACGTTGTACACCTAAACAAACAAATAAATAAACAAACAAACAAAAAGAGGAGAAAGAAAAGGTTCCTTCGCACGTTGTTAAACGATAATCGTGTCTCCTTTAGAACATCCTCTGTCTTCTACCACTCCTCCACTCATCCCGCCATCCTCTACCACTATTCCACTCATCCCTCCATCCTCTACCACTCGTCCACTCATCTATCCATACTCTCCACTCATCCCTCCATCCTTGACCACTCCTCCACTTATCCCTTCATCCACTCCACTAATCCCTCCATCCTCTACCACTCCTCCACTCATCCCTCCATCCTCTCCACTTATCCCTCCATCCTCTCCACTAATCCATCCATCATCTACTACTCCTTCACTCATCCCTCCATCCTCTACTACTCCTCCACTCATCCCTCCATCCTCTACCACTCATACCTCCATCGTCTACTCCTCCTCCTCCACTAATTCACCCAACCTCTCCGCTAATCTCTCCATCCTCTACCACTCCTCCACTCATCCCCCATCCTCTACCACTCCTCCACTCGTCCCTCAATCCTCTACCACTCCTCCACTCCATCACTCATCCCTTCATCCACCCCACCAATCCCTCCATCCTCGACCACTCATCCCTCCATCCTCTACCACTCATCCCTCCATCCTCTCCACTTATCCATCCATCCTCTCCACTAATAAATCCATCGTCTACCACTCCTTCACTCATCCCTCCATCCTCTACCACTCATACCTCCATCCTCTACTCCTCCTCCTCCTCCACTAATTCATCCAACCTCTCCGCTAATCTCTCCAATCCTCTACCACTCCTCCACTCATCCCCCATCCTCTACCACTCCTCCACTCGTCCCTCAATCCTCTACCACTCCTTCACTCATCACCCCATCCTTTACCACTCCTCCACTCATCCCTCAATCCTCTACCACTCCTCCATTCATCCGTCCATCCTCTCCACTCACCCCTCCATCCTCTACCACTCATCCACTCTTTTCTACTACTCCACTGAACCCTCCATCCTCTACTTCTTCACTGATCCCTCCATCTTCTAGTACTCCTCCCCCGATCCCTACATTATTTAGCACTGTTTGCACAGTTTTACTGATCCCCCCATCCTCTACCTCTCCACTAATCTCTTCACCACTAATCCCTCCATACTCTACCACCTTTCCACTGATCTATCCATCTCCTACTACTACTTCTAGCCCCGATCCCTCCATCCTCCATCCTCCATCACTCCGCCGATCCCGCCCAGCGATAAAACACAAGCGTTGATAGAGAAATCGGGTGGTACCAATATCCCGCCCCAGCGGGGGCTGTGGAAAGCGTTGGAAGGCACGTTCTTCTTCCGGTGGTCTCTGATGACGAGTGGCGAGTGATGTGCCTCGGGGACATACAGCAGGAAGTTCAGCACCGGGTACGAAGACGCAGCGTTGGAGCCTGGAACATCGGCATAAAAGTCCGTCACCATCACCATCATCATCATCATCATTTTACCAGCGTTTGATTCTCCTGAATACGAGAAAATGTCGCCACCTAGTCGGGCCTCCACGGGGTTGATGACATGAGCCAGGCTGGCCGCGTTGAGAGTGTACGCCGAGGCGGCGTCGTCAAAACGAGGGTTGACCCCCAGCATGGCATAGTACAGGATCTGAGAGAGACGGAGTCATGTTTTAATAAAAACCCACCAGACAACTACACCGGGATAATACAAGACATGGAGGCGGATTCCGGAGGCGGATTCCGGAGTACCTGCGAGTCGACGGAGAAGTTGGCTATGGGGGCGAGTTTGTTTAGAAGGGGCTGGATGTAGTTATGGACCGCGCCCTCGATGTCCCAGTGCAGGCGGTGGGATTTGGGGTCAGGGTTCAGGAGGCTGAACGTGATTTCGTAGCCTGAGGAGTGCAAACGAAAAAAAAAATAACATGTAAGCAGAAAACTCGTACAGAGTCCGATCCGAGATTCCGATCCGAGATTCCGATCTGACATTCCGATCCCAACGGACACATTACTCTCACTGTGTGTTTGTTTGTTTACTGTTTATATATGCAATTTACCATATATTTCTTCATCCTCTACTACTCCTCCACTCATCCCTCCATATCCTCCATCCTACTACTCCTCCACTCATCCCTCCATCCACTCCACCACTCCTCTACTCCTCCTACTCACTTGCCTCCACTCATCCCTCCATCCTCTACTACTCCTCCACTAATCCCTCCATCCTCTACTAATCCCTCCATCCTCTACTACTCCTCCACTCATCCCTCCATCCTCTACTACTCCTCCACTAATCCCTCCATCCTCTACTACTCCCTCCATCCTCTACTACTCCTCTACTCATCCCTCCATCCTCTACTTCTCCTCCACTAATCCCTCCATCCTCTACTCCTCCTCCACTCATCCCTCCATCCTCTACCACTCCTCTCACCATACTCCATCCCTCCATCCTCTCCATCCTCTACTCATCCCTCCATCCTCTACTACTCCTCTCATCCACTCCATCATCTACTCCATCCTCTACTACTCCTCCTCCTCCTCTACTAATCCCTCCATCCTCCACAACCATCCTCCTCCACTCAATCCCTCCATCCTCCACCTACCCTACTCCTCCACTAATCCCTCCATCCTCCACCACTCCTCACATCATCCACTACCTCCACTCCATCCTCACTATCCCTCTCCACTAACCATCCATCCACTACATCCCTCCCCATCCTCTCCACTAATCCATCCATCCTCTACCATCCTTCACTCCCTCCATCCTCTACTACTCCTCCACTAATCCCTCCATCCTCTACTACTCCTCCACTCATCCCTCCATCCTCCATCCACTACTGCCATCCACTCATCCCTCCATCCTCTCCACCTCTCACTCCTCCACTCATCCCTCCATCCTCTACACCCCTCCATCCCTCACTCATCCCTCCATCTCTCACCCCTCCATCTCCATCCCTCCATCTCTCCATCCCATCCCTCCACCTCTCATCCCTCCATCCTCTCCACTAATCCATCCTTCTATCCTCTACCACCTCCTCTCCACTAATCTCCTCCATCCTCCACTAATCTACCTCCTCCACTAATCCATCCATCCTCTACCATTCCTCCACTAATCCCTCCATCCTCTACCACCTCTCCACTAATCCATCCATCCTCTACCATTCCTACACTAATCCCTCCATCCTCTACCACTCCTTCACTCATCCCTCCATCCTCTCCACTCATCCCTCCATCCTCTACCACTCCTTCACTCATCCTTCCATCCTCTCCACTCAGCTCTCCATCCTCTACCATTCCTCCACTAATCCATCCATCCTCTACCACTCCTTCACTAATTCCTCCATCCTCTACTACTCCTCCATTAATCCCTCCATCCTCTACTACTCCTCCACTAATCCCTCCATCCTGTTCACTCATCCCTCCATCCTCTCCACTCATCCCTCCATCCTCTACCACTCCTCCGCTCATCCCTCCATCCTCTGCACTCATCTACCCTCTCCACCATCCCTCCATCCTACCATTCCCACCATCCTCTCCACTAATCCATCCATCTTCATCCTCCACTCTCCATCCTCTACCACTCCTTCACTCATCCTTCCATCCTCTCCACTAATCCCTACATCCTCTCCACTCAGCTCTCCATCCTCTACCATTCCTCCACTAATCCATCCATCCTCTACCACTCCTTCACTCATTCCTCCATCCTCTACTACTCCTCCAATAATCCCTCCATCCCATCTAATAATTTACACAATAATAATAATTTTAAAAAAAGTCGTCCCTGCGTTAAATTAAGAGTAGATTTAAGATTTTATGTGTGGAAGAAAAAGCCGACCTCTGACCTGGACTGGACTTGATGGCCCTCATGCTGTCCACCAGGCTCTCCTTGCTGACCTGGCTGATGCGGATGCGGTCGCTCAGAGCGCCCATGATCTCCTGGTGGCTGAAGGACATCGTGTCGATCACCTGCTTGACCTGAGGCTCCAGGGCGGACAGCGCGTCTTTGAGACTCCCAGCCGGCGGGAGCAGAGCGGCTCGCAGCAGAGCGGTGCGCCACTGACCCACGTACACCTTCACGTCCTTCAGGGACACACACACACACACACACACACACACACACACACACACACACACACAGTCGATTATAGCGCAAGATTTGATCACTACACATTGATTGTAAATGGAGCGGGTCTTACGGCTGGAAGCAAGGCAGAGGACTTCGGGATAACGTACACCACGACCGAGCCGCACGGGCTCTCACTGAGCATGTGCAGAGAATGATCCGCCTCTGACGAGCGATAAAAAAAAAAAACAAACAACGATACAATATTTATTTATTTATTTATTTACCGGATTACTCATAAAAACGGATCACATTGTTTACTGCTTATGAAGAAGTACCCTGAGCTGTGGGATGGTTTAAGGCGTCTTCCTCCATGATCGTAGCCGTGCGGTACTTGGTCTCGTACCGGTACAGCAGCCCGTTCTTAGCTAAAACATTCAATAAAGAAGAAAAAAACAAACAAACAAACAAAAAAAAAAAAACGGCATAAACATTTCACCAGTTTATTTATTTATAATCAGGAAACCAGAACTCTTTTTTTCCCGCTCACCGTCGACTCTGTGCTGCTGCTGGCTGGTCTGACTGAGCGGAACCTTCTTCTGTTGTTCCGGACTCAGGGTTCCTCGGGAAAACACCACCTCGACCTCGACGCTCAGCTGGAGCTGCCGACCAACCAGAAACACGCAAACACGCGTTACTAAAGATCACCTGCTCGGGATGGGAAATTCATTCATCTCTAACTAACCTTCTACCGCTTTATCCGTAATCCCGATCTTCCCTCCTCGGGTCACGGGGAGTCTCAGGTGTCTATGGGCATTAAGGCAGGATACACCCTGGATGGAATGCCAACCCATCGCAGGAACACACCACACACACACACACACACACACACACACACACACACACACAACACACACACACACATCACACTATGGACAATTTTCCAAGGTGCCAATCAACCTACCGTGCATGTTTTTTGGATCGGGGAGGAAACCGTAGAAACCCGGAGAAAAACCCCCTGAGGCACGGGAGAGAACATGCACAAACTCCACACACACATATGGCCGAGACGGGAATTCGAACCCGGGACCCTGGAGTGTGAGGCGAACTGTGCTAACCACTAAACCACTGTGCCCCCATCAACTGGGAAATGAAGTTGGTTATTAGTGTGGGACTACATTTAGACACAAAGAGAGACAGACTAAAAAGAAACAGGAAGATAAACAGACAGATACATAAACAATAACAAAAACAGACAGATAGACAGCCAGACAAACAGGGAGATAGAGAGGATTGATAGCTAGATAGAGAGACTAGATAGATAGATAGATACACATATAGATAGATAGATAGATAGATAGATAGATAGACAGATAGACAGATAGACAATTAGATAGATGGTAAGGCGGGGTGTAATGTGGGGTGTAAGGTGGGGTGCAAGATGGGTGTAATACAGGGTATAAGGTGGGTGTGAGGCTGGGGTAAGGTGTAATACAGGGTATAAGGCGGGGTAATACAGTAATACAGGGTACAAGGCGGGGTGTAATACAGGGTACAAGGCGGGGTGTAATACAGGGTATAAGGCAGGGGTAAGGCAAGGGTGTAAGGCAAGGCGGGGTGTAAGGGTGTAATAAGGCACTGGTATACAGGGAGGTGTAAGGCAGGGGTGTAAGGTGGGTATAAGTAAGGCTTGGGTAAGGAGGGTGTAATACAGGGGTATAAAGGCGGGTGTAATACAAGGTATAAACCTGGGTGTAAGGGGTTTAGGGCGGGTGTAATACAGGGTATGAAGTGTGGTGTTAAGGCTGGGTGTGTAAAGGCTGGTGGTAAGGCGGGGTGTATAAGGCTATAATACAGGGTATAAGGCGGCTGTAAGGGTGTAAGGTGGGTGTAAAGTGGGGTGTAAGGTGGGTGTAAGGCTGGTGTAAGGCTGGGTGTAATACAGGGTATAAGGTGGGGGTGTGGGGTAGGTGGGGTAGGCTGGTTGTAAAGGTGGTTGTAATACAGGGTATAAGGCGGGGTGTAATACAGGGTATAAAGTGGGGTGTAAGGCGGGTGTAATAATACAGGGTATAAAGTGGGGTGTAAGGTGGGTGTAAGGCTGGTGTAAGGTGGGTGTAATACAGGGGTATAAAAGTGGGTGGATCTGGGGTGTAAGGTGGGTGTAATACAGGGTATAAGGTGGGGTGTAAGGCTGGTGTAAGGTGGGTGTAAGGCTGGTGTAAGGTGGGTGTAAGGCTGGTGTAAGGCGGGTGGGTATAAGTAAGGCTGGGGTATAAAGTGGGGTGTAAGGTGGGTGTAAGGCTGGTGTAAGGTGGGTGTAAGGCTGGTGTAAGGTGGGTGTAATACAGGGTATACTACAGGGTGTAAGGTGGGTGTAAGGCTGGTGTAAGGTGGGTGTAATACAGGGTATAAGGTGGGTGTAAGGCTGGTGTAAGGTGGGTGTAATACAGGGTATAAGGTGGGGTGTAAGGCTGGTGTAAGGTGGGTGTAATACAGGGTATAAGGTGGGGTGTAAGGCGGCAGGGTAAAAGGTGGGGTATAAGGTAGGTGAGGTGCCTGCAAGGCTGACAGAAACCTGCAAGGAGTCGAGCTCGGAGATCTGAGAGTAGGGCAGCCAGGCGCGGTACGTTTCCGTGGTCTTCCACCATAACGGCAGTCCAAGAAGGATGACCACAGCGGCTATGGACAGAGCAGCGTTTCTCCCGCGCCGCTTTTCTGTAACACAAACAAACAAACAAACAAATAAATAAATAAAAAATACACACGTGTAAGGTTATAAAGACAAAATCCACGCAGACAAAAAGCCTGCGGTTTCCCAGATCAACCGTCTACAGATAATAACTGTACACATCCTCCAAATATCTACAAACTGACACCGGAAACTATTCATGAATGCAACGCAATAATAATAACAACAACAACAACAACAACAACAACAACAACAAATGACAGTTCTGTATGAAGGAACGTCTATGCTACTAACCTATCTCCATTGCGGCCATTACTGTATGAAATAACTTCCGCATATGACGCAGGTGACCAATCAGAAATAAGAACCTGCACGTACTTTGACCAATCACAGCAGAGAATAGGCTGGCTCGGCAACGAAAGCCATACACGTTATTCTTTATTATTATTATTATTATTATTATTATAATAATATTTATTATTATTATTATTATATTATTATTATTATTATTATTATTATTATTGTTGTTGTTGTTATTATTATTAGTAGTATTATATTAATACTTTAAAATGACCAAGAAAAGAAAAAAGCACACACATTTAAAACAAACAAACAAACAAACAAACAGGGAATTAGGTTGCAAGGAAAAACAAATGAATAAACACGATCTCTCCATTCTAAAAAGACAAGAAGAGACATGGTATTATACAATTCGCTCAGGGGTGGACGGTGATTGGATGAGTGCTTTAAATATATTGCATATATTTTTTATATTCATTTTTAAAACAGTCCATAAAAGGTTTACTGCTTTTCCACTTACTTTTATCTATCTATCTATCTATCTATCTATCTATCTATCTATCTATCTATCTATATCTATCTATCTATCTATCTATCTAATCTATCTCTATCTCTCTCTCTCTCTCTCTCTCTCTCTATATATATATATATATAGATAGATATATAGATATAGAGAGAGAGAGAGAGAGAGCGAGAGAGAGAAGAGATAGGGGGGGGGGGGGGGGCACGGTGGCTTAGTGGTTAGCACGTTTCGCTTCATGGGTTCGATTCCCGTCTCGGCCATGTGTGTGTGGTGGTGGAGTTTGTGCATGTTTCTCCTCGTGCCTCAGGGGGTTTTTTCTCCGGGTTCTCCGGTTTCCTCCTCCCGGTCTAAATTGTCCTGTCCCTAGTGTGTGAATGTGTGGTGAATGTGTGTGTGGCCCTGCGGGGTTGGCATTCCATCCAGCGTGTATCCTGCCTTAATGCCCCCATAGAGATAGGCATCAGGACACTGAGATAAACCCGCCGGAAGATGAAAGTCCCCTTCCGAGGGAAGATCGGATATAGCGGGGTAGAAGATGAATGAAGGGGAATGAATGAAATATATATAATATATATATTTTTTTTTATTTTTATTATATCCTCAGTGTTATTAAATATCCTTAGTGTTGGGAAGGTTACTTTGGAAATGTAATAGATTAAAGATTATAAATGACTCTATTCAAAATATAATAATTAGTGTAACTTTTCAATGACTTTATAAAAGTAACTGATTACATTTGATTACTTTCATTTGTCCACTAGGTGGCGCTCGGAAGTTCAGAGTCAAACTGTTGACGGGTGCGGGCGCAACATTTTTTTTTACATGTTTTTTCGCTGTTACTGTAACGGATTACTGTTACTTTTATTTTGTAATTAAATTACATAACGCCGTTACATTTAAGTAGTTACTCCTCAATATTAGTCCTCCGAACGGCAACTCAGGTAATGTAGCAAATAGCCATACACATTATTCAAGGGACAGGACAAGAAGATTAAACGTTTATAAAGGTATTTATTTCAAGAAAGATTTGTATCATCCATTCATCCATTCATTCATTCATCTTCTAACGCTTTATCCGACCTTCCCTCTGGTCACGGGGAGTCTGTGCCTATCTCAGGCGTCTATGGGCATTAAGGCAGGATACACCCTGGATGGAATGCCAACCCATCACACACACACACACACACAGTGTTTAGCAGAAACAAATTCACACACTAGGGACAATTTTCCAATCAATCTCTACCGTGCATGTTTTTGGACCGGGGAGGAAACCGGAGAACCCGGAGAAAAACCCCCTGAGGCACGGGGAGAACATGCACAAAATCCACACACATGGCCGAGATGGGAATCGAACCCGGACCCTGGCGAACGTGCTAACCACTAAACCACCGTGCCCCTACTTTCAATGTTATATATAAATATTTCTTTCACTGTACTTGAGTAGTTTTCTGGTACTTTATTTAGGTATTTATTTATTTATAATAATATAAATATTATAGCAACTTTTTGCTTTTACTCATTACATTTTTAGTTTGAATCTTTTTGGGGACATGATCAATATCTCACTATTAGCATTGCTTGGCTTTTTCAATTTACCACTGTAAAGGCCATTACATGAATGTATGGAGTGAACACAGACCAGCTCCTGTAGATCAACCTGTCATAACGTCATGTCATAAGGTGGTGTACGAATTTGTATGTGTGTGTGTGTGTGTGTGTGTGTGTGTGTGTGTGTGTGTGTGCGATGGGTTGGTGTTCTATACAGGGTGTGTCCTGACTTGATACCCGACGACGCCAGAGATGAACGACATGGTAGCACAGTGGTTAAGGTGTAGGACTCTGGACCGGAAGATCACGGGTTCATACCCCACCCCCACCACCACCACCACCACCACCACCAAGCTGCCACTAGTGGGCCCTTGAGCAAGGCCCTTAACCCTCAATTGCTCAAGTTGTAAGTCGCTCTGGATAAGGGCGTTCTGCCAAATGCCGTAAATGTAAATGAACGAGTGTAGAATTCTCTCATCATGATGACGGGTCCTCAAATTGTGACGTCTAGACGACCGGGTCCGAGAGTCTCCAAAACCTGCAGCTCTTTCGGGTTTGGGAGGGGGGCGTGTCCTGGATGGGTCAGGACCATTATTCATTCATTCATCTTCTACCGGGCTACCGCTAATCCGATCTTCCCTCGGGTCACGGGGAGTCTGTGTCTATCTCAGGCGTCTATGGGCATTAAGGCAGGATACACCCTGGATGGAATGCCAACCCATTGCAGGACACACACACACACACCACACACTAGGGTAAATTTTCCAAGGTGCCAATCAACCTACCGTGCATGTTTTTGGGCCGGGGGAGGAAACCGAAGAACCCGGAGAAAAACCCCCTGAGGCACGGGGAGAACATGCAAACTCCACACACACCATGGCCGAGACGGGAATCGAACCCAGATCCTGGCGGTGTGAGGAGAACGTGCTAACCACTAACCACCACCATAGTGCCCCGTAGGACCATTATTGGTACCAAAAAAAAAAAAAGGGGGGGGGGGGGGTGGGGGGAGATTCTTCTTGCTGCATTTCAACGTAAAATGAAGAAACTTAGTCATGTAACACAACATATACATTCAAAGGAGACCGTTTGGGTTTGAATCTCTTTATTTTATATTATATATATAGATATATATATATTTTTTTTTTTGCTTGACACCAAGTGCTTAGGGAATAAACACCACAACGACGACGACAACAACAAAGTCTAACGAAATCAGCAGTGAACGCTCCCCCTGGAAACGCTCCGCAGTTGGGTCCGTACCAGCGTTATCGCGCCTAAAAACCTCCGCCGTCTCTGCGTCGCTAGGCTACAGCGATGGCACGGGGAAGAGCGCCGAACATTCAAGCACACGATACTGAACTAATAAGAGTTAGTAGATTCTATGATTATCACACAGTGGATGAGCGATCCTTAACACTTGGTATTAGATGATTAAATAAATGGTCCTCGTTTGGTCAATTGTCACTGATGTACCGACACACACACACCCACACACACACACACACACACACACACACACACACACACCACACACACTTTTTCAGGAATGCTCCTGGTTCAGCCTTTACTCTACGCCCACACCTTCCCTTGCAATGCTTCGGACACGTACGAGGTCTGGAATGGATCATGTGACTTCGTTTCCCCCCCCCCCCCCTCCTCCTCCTCCTCCTCTCCTCCGCTAGCGAAAGTTACGACGAAAACGCACGAGAAACTACGCAACCCGGCACGAGCGTCGCGGAATTTCAATACTTGTTACCCGGAAGGGACAAAAGGAACCTGTTGGAATCAGGTGTTAAGATTTCAGCCATGCGGGCGACACTAATTAATTTACATTATTTTAGATCCACTGTGATGGAAAAAAAAAAAGAAAGGAAAAATAAACGATCTCCGTGCTCCGCCTACCAGTATTCCTTCCTACTCGTGCTGGAGAAACGCGAACAAAGACGGACGAGAAGGTTTCATAGACGACTCTCGGACAGGGGACAAGACGGGCCTGTGATTGGTCGGTTGACGGGGAGGAGGCAGTGGAAGGTATTACTGGTCGGCAGATGCTGGAGAACGCGGGGCGATTGGGGGGGGGGGGGGGGCTGGGGGGGCTTTAGTAGGCGTGGTTGGCCACGTACAGAGACTGCGCTGCAGCGCCGCCGCTTCCGCTGGACACGTACTTTCCTTGAGCGGCCAGACCGTTAGACTGCGGGAAAAAAAAAAGAAACGCATTAAATCACACGCAGGTTATATTAAAAGAGCATGTGGTTTAATAATGAATAGAATTATTGCATGTATAAAATATGACCACCAGGGGTGCTGCTGAGCACCAGGTAATGCTATTTACTGTAATGCAGAATCAGTAGGAGACTAATTGATCAATTTGTTGAAAAACTACAGGGCTGTTAACGCAAATTCACTTTAACGCCACGAATATAAAATAACGCAGTGTGTATTACTATGAGAGTGTGAACAACAAAGAAGAAATAAATAAATAAACGTTCAGCGCATCCACTCACGCTTCCTCAAATTCCCCCCCAATTACACCTACTATCTGCGCATTCACAACAGGTACGATCTCCTCACTATATTAGCGTATATTACCGTATGGAACCTTACGCAATTTGCGCATCGCATTCCCAAATCCGTATTACGCAATAAAGCGCATTTTTTACTGAACGCAATAAAGCGCTTCCGTATAACCTAAACACCGTATCACCAGTTTATATGGAAAAGCAACCGGAACACAATTCTTAAAGGAGCCACGTCCCATATTTTACACTTCAAACCAACACTAACATTGAAATTCATATTAAAAGAATAATTTCCAGAGTAAAATAAATATTAAATAATCAATAATTTTATTAAAAGGGAGAGATTTTGGGGCGAAATGTATATAATAACACCCGTTAGTTAGTTAGTATTAGAAACATGAAAAGTATTTATTAATCAATTATTATAATAATAAATATTCAAATCGCTTACTTAAATAGTTCATTAAAAGTAATCATTTCAACTGGTCTGTTAAGATGGTCCTAATGAACAGCTCTTGGTGATTCATCTCCGCCCCCTTTAGATCGATCCTGCAGGTAATAAACAGGTAAAACCCGCGTTAGAAAAGACTAACCTCGGCGCGCTTGATGAACTCCTCGGTGGCGGCTTTCGTGTTCTCCTTGGCCCCGCGCCAGGCCCCGAGGGCTGAAGCCTGCAGAGCACGGCCGTATGAGAAGGTCAGAGCCCATGGCTTGAGCAGGGGGCAGGTGTTGATGGCGTTCAGGTTGATGGTTGCCTGCTCCTCGCTCTGTCCGCCGGACAGGAAGGTTACGCCTGCGCGAGAGAAAAGGAAAGCGAGCCGTCAGCGTTCCTGCAGGACAAAACCCAGGATCCAGATTGACAGGACGTAGCCCGAGCGTTACCTGTGACGGCTGGAGGAACGGTGCGGCGCAGGGCGGTGACGGTCGCCATGGCGATCTCCTCGCTGCTGTATTTGGTGGGGCAGGAGTGCCCGGCGGTCACCATGTTGGGTTTGAGCAGTGTGCCCTCCAGGTAGACGTGATGGTCGGACAGGGCCTTGTAGCAGGCAGCCAGGACCTGGAGCACAGTAACCGTTTAGGGATGCTTTTTTGAGAACCTATGACCACTAGGGGTGCTGTTGAGCACCAAAACAAAAACATGGACAATCCTTAGAGAAGACGCCATGTTTTATTATTCATTCATTCATCCATCTTCTAACGCTTTATCCGATCTTCCCTCGGGTCACAGGGAGCCTGTGCCTATCTCAGGCGTCTGTGGGCATTAATGCAGGATACACCCTGAATGGAATGCCAACCCATTGCAGGACACACACACACATTCATACACTAGGGACAATTTTCCAAGGTACCAATCAACCTACCGTGCATGTTTTTGGACCGGGAGGAAACCGGAGAACCCGGAGAAAAACCCCCTGAGGCACGGGGAGAACACGCACAAACTCCACACACACGTGGCCGAGACGGGACTCGAACCCGGACCCTGGCGGTGTGAGGCGAACGTGCTAACCACTAAGCCACCGTGCCCCCAATGTTTTATTATTTATTATTATTATTATTATTATTATTATTAACAGGTTCTTTAAAGATAATGTACATTAAATTGTTGTCTAAGGGTGGTGAATAAGATTTATTTATTTATTTATTTTTTATTTATATTATATTATTTCACATGCACTAAAAAAAAAAAAAAAAAAAAAAACCCCAAATAATCAGACACATTTTCTTCCCTTTATTACAATTCGAGAGATTATTCACCTTCTCTGTAACATACTGGCAACGCTTGAGGTCGTGTTCTCCGTCGGGCAGGATCTCCGGCTCCACGATGGGCACGATGCCATTCTACAACGAGAAAAGCATTAACACTCTCTTTATTTCTCCTCCCCCTCACCACATCCCACCATCTACACCTGAAGTACGGGGTGCCTCCAGTCTCACCTGCTGGCAGATGCTGGCATAGCGAGCCAGGACGTTTGCGTTCTCCTGGATGGCCAGCTCTGAGGGCGTGGTCTCGCTGATCTTCAGAACGCAGCGCCACTTGGCGAAGTCGGCGCCGTCCTTTCTTGTACTGAGCGCAGCGCTCCGACAGGCCGTCCAACCCTGCGGCAACGAGAAAGATCAGACACGACACATCTTTGTGACAAAAGTTAGATCTGATAATCATTTTATTGTCTGGAATTCAGACTGAAAGCATATTTTGAACTGTAAATATATAGAAAGATTTCAGGAGTGAATATATATATATATATATATATATATATATATATATATATATATATATATATATATATATATATGCTACACTCATCGGAATATTGAAAGGGAGCCAAAATAAGGGGGACGGGGGTAAATACTTATGCAAGCTATATTGCTATATGCCAGATTGCGATATGCCAGCAATGCCATTGCTATATGCCAGAAAGATGTACATTTCTTTTGTAGATAATCTCTGTTCAAATGGTTTTTTTTTCAATATACAAGTACCTATAAATAAATAAATAAATAATAAATAAATAAATAAATAAATAAATAAATAAGCAAGCAATACTCTAAATGTATTGTAATTTAAAAATAATATATAAAATTCATGTTTCTATAAATATAAATAATTACTTTACCCTGAGTTGTGGTTTCCCCATTGGTCCCTGCCAGAGGAAACAACACCTTTGTCGACCTATTGGAAGAAGAACAAGTCAAGTCTTTAGCAGAGGTTTACTGATACTGATTAAATTCATTTATACACACACACACACACACACACACACATATATATAACATATATATATATATACATATATATATATATATATATATATACACACACACACATATGTGTGTGTGGTGTGTGTGTGTGTATAAGTGAATTTAATAAGCATCATATAATATATATATATATATATATAATATATATATATATATATATATATGGATTCCAGTTTAAAATAAATACATAAATAAACAAACAAGTAAAATAATATGCATACTGTACATAAAGTTTCATCTAAAATTTGTTTTAAAAACAATGTGCTAAATGAAATACATAAAGGTATTAGTAAATATTGATAGACAAGACACCAAAACGTAACGGCTATTACATCCGAAATTAATAAAAAAATATATTAAAAAAATGTAAAAATTAAACAGCATGCAACATCGGCAATTCACCTCTAGAGGCCGCTCTTGTACTGTATAATGCAACCTGGAAAAACTCTCTGTATGGATGTTTGCCAACAATCCAGCAATTGGTGATGAGTGCCACGAAATGGTTTATAAATGAATAAATAAATAAAAGTTTGATAATCTGTAAAGTTTTAGTCTTTAGCACTCATTTGTTCCTATTTAAAACACAAAAACAAAAAACAAACCAACAAAAAAAAATCCCCTTATCTTCGCCTGTCGTCTATCACGTTGCGTGTGCGTGGGGGGATGGGGGGAAGGGGGCGCTAACTTTTTGCCTCAGGGACCACATTGACTTAAAATATGACAGTCGGACCGGGCCAGCACCAGATGCATACATTTCAAATATAAATATATAAATGGCATTAAAGTTAATACTCAATGTATCACTATGTGCTTAATGCGCCATCCTGGTGGAATGTCAGGTAATTACAGGACAAGGTCCAATAATCGCACCATTCGTTGGAAGGTCAGATTAAAAGGACCAAGGGGTCAGATGTGGCCTAAACTGCGTATCCATGGAGACGGCGTT
>JACRUU010000024.1:3695812-3700812 GCA_030449085.1 Kryptopterus vitreolus
GTGCACTCGACCGTGAATCAACCTTTCTGCTCGCCTGAATTAACGTTTCCACCGAACAACAAAAGCCCGAGCCTTGGCAACCCTACCTCGTTCATCACAGAGAACCCGAGGGAAAGACCGGAGCGCAGCTTGGCGATCTGTTTGGAGGAGGCCTGGTCTCCTTGCCAACCTCCGACAGCAGCTTCGGAAAGTCAGCACAATGCCACCAGAGTGGCTCCGAGTGGTCTGGGAATTAACCCTTCCCTTCCCTTCCCTTCCACTGTCATTTATATAGATTCACTCTGCTGTGAGGGACATTTTAAGTTTAATATCTAATTCACTTATCAAGAATTGCTATTTTATACATTTCCGACTACCTATATCGATTAGGACTATGATGTTTGTGTCGCTGTAGTTTCCTTTCTTTGTCTGCCTCTCCCCCATTTAAATTCCCCGATCTCTCCCTTATAATATATTAGTCTATAAAATTATCTCTCCCTTATAATACATTAGTCTATAAAATGGTATTTATAGACTAATATTTAAGGCTGATTTTAAGTCTATAATGATCATTTTCAAGTGCAAATACACCAACACAATAATTAGTAAGTTTGACAATTAATAATAATAATAATAATAATATAATAATAATCTCTGTAAATGTGGGCTAAGGTTTTTTTTTTTTTATATTTATCTAATATTCCTGGGGTATAAAGATCATGCACTTTACAAGTTCATTATCTGGTGGGGAAAAAAAATATATCAATAAATAAAACCAAAAAACAAAAAAAAAAAAAAAAATTATTTTTAATAAAAACTTTTTTTGGAAAAAAACTAAATTATACATTTATTTTTAAAAAATATAATTATATTTTAAAGACTGACTTTAGATTGAAGTTGTGGTTGGATTAGATTCAACCGTTCTGTATTTAGGATTTACAAAATTATTATCTTTAATAGAATAAAATAAATAAATAAATAAAATACATAAAATACATATTTTTGAATACAACATGAAAAAAATAAAAAAAGATGTCGGAATGTGAATCATCAGCTACTTATACTATTCAGAAAACCCCCCTGGTGTCTTTAAATCTTGCTGTATCCCCCCTCTCCCCCTTTAGAACAGGTCTAAAGTCATTTTCAGGTCCAGACGTGAAACTCGCTGGTGCGACTCGCACCGTTTCACAACGCAGAAGGTGAACAAAAGAGAAATGAATCATTGCTGATGAAAGTGTTAAGAAATCGGTGTTGGTTTGACTGTGTGCGTTTTGCAATAATTCAGATCAGAAGTACTGTGGAGGCCGATGTGTTTACTGTATACAGGATCAGTTATTTGCTGAAGTTTATAATAATAATAATAAAATGTGTTTACAAGAAAACAGAGACGTCTTGAGATCTTGGCTCCGTTCCGATTCCCGTGACTAGCGGTTATTGCGGAGATAAACTTAATTGATCTCTGTAATGTAGTAAAGCCGGAGCTAAAAATGGCCGACCTCAGGCTTGTAGGACAAACATAAACCCTGTGAAGGTCATCGGAGGTTTCCATGTTTTCCACGGCACTATTGAATTCTCAAAAATCCCAACTGCAGGAAGCACACGCTTCCTGTAACGAGATATCATTTAAGCGTTACGGAGTCTCCGAATATCAGTGGACGTTTTCCATCACAGAAAAGTTACCGATGGGATTAAAATGCAAAATTAAATTTTAAACTATATTTTTTATTACATTTACAGCCTAACTGATTCAACTAAGTAAAAAAAAAAAAATACCGGGATATGCAGCTGTAATGTTTTCCAAATTCAGATGATGCATCATATTGGGGTTAAAAAAAAAATTAAAATAAATAAATAATACAACAATAAAAAAATTAATAAAAAAATCAAAAGTTAATTTGTTTCATGGACTTGAACAACTGTAAATCTATTAAAAAATATATATTACATATATTATTATTATTATTATTATTATTATTATTATTAATTATTATTGCAAATATACATATATAACTTTAATGGTTTATTTGAATTCTTTTTGTATATATGATGTTCAAAATAAGAAAATCACATTAAATCAATGATTGATTTGGCTTGATATGACCTTGATGCTGTATTTATATTAAAACATTACATCATTGATTTTAAAAAATGATATACAAAAATAATGCTACAAAATGATAGAAAAAAGTTCATTGCTTACATTATTATTAATAAATATTTACTTTACATTGATGCAACATAAAGGAATCGTCCACCTGAGATGATTGCCCCTTAATCAACATCTGTCTAACCTCTGTCAATTAGTGTTCCCTCGAGTTACACATCTGGTTTGGAGAGCCCATCACCACTGCAGCGCACGCGCACGTATAAAGACCAGGTGTTTTTAATTGCGGCTCAAGGTCGCGCGTGCATCCGGTCTCGTGCACGACGCGCTCGTGGTTGTGCATTGCGTCACCCGCCGCCCGGACCCCTCCCACCCCCACCCGTGTGTACCGGTGACGTCCATCAAACCATAATGACATAACAGAACCTCAGGAGGCGCCTCCAGCCCCATCCTCACCAGATGCACCAATTTACAGGCTGCATAATTAGTAAATAATAATAATAATAATAATAATAATAATAATAATTACACAATTAGTCATTTTATTTTACTAATTTAAATGAATAAAAGCAAAACCTCTGGGAATGCCACGGTCAAGATTTGGCTCAAGGTGGGATTAATGTGGAAGCCATTTGACATGCGCAGTACACGACTACATCAAACCCTATTAGAACTACAATTAAACACCCCCTCTCCCCCGAGCATCAAATACGCGTGGAATTTGCGCAGACGTATCCCATCTCATGAATCACGCGCGACTGCGTATATGAAGCGCAGCCTTAATGTTTTTTTTTATACATATATTTCTCCCCGCTAAACGACATCTCGCCATGGTTTCGACAAATGACTCACGAACTTATCATTCGCTTTTTTTTCGAAAAAGACACTGAGGGTGTCATTTATCAACCATTGGAGCCCCCCCCCCAATACAGGCTTTACTAAACCACCACCCACTTGATGGAAATGTGTACGTGCACACGAGCAGGTACACACCCTCATTCACAAAAACACCGACCTCTACATCCGTCCATCCATCCCATCCCATAATATAATATATCTTTATTACTTTTAGAAAAATGTGCGTTTGGATTGAATTAAGTTCATCCCTGTCGCCATTTCCCTTTATTACATTTCCTGTAGGCCAGAACGCGGAAGAGGAGGAGGATGTCGTCCTGCCTCAAGGTTGTCAGTGATGTAAGACATTATCTTCGTCTAAATACGTTTCCAAAGCGTCCACTTAATTAACCAATTAACTATTAATAGCATACTCGCATCTTTAATGAGGCGATTCGTCTTACAATTATCAAATAAAGCGATTATTTCCATTCAGGAATCTTTTCAGAGGCATATAATATAATATATAAAAATATATAAATATAAATATACATAATATATATAAAGAATATGTTTTCTTACCTGGTTGTTAAAAAGAGAAGGCTGGAAAGAGGTTGCTGCGGGAGAAGATGCTCTCTGGTCGCTACAGACTGCCGTTGTGATGCCGCAACGCAACGTGACCGCGTACTAAAAGCCCTTATTGAATATTCATGAGGCGTGCGTCATGACGTCATGACCGCCGGTATGAGGCATGTCCTGTAGGCACGTAGGCAGTAAGGATGACTTGCTCTATCATCAAGATGCTTTGAATCGCACGGAAAAAAAGAGGAGAAATAAATATATATTTTGACAGATATCTATTATTTGGACAATTCTGTTATACAATTTATTTTGTTTATTGTTTTTAACACTGGTTGAATGGAGTTCTCTTTGGATGGTGTTTATTATGATAATAATACTTGGATATGACCTTGAGGAGAGCGAGGCATCCTCACAGGCCAAATGCTTGTGAAAGACCTTGTGTTTTTGTTTGGTGCTTAAATAAACAAATGGATGAAATGCCATGAAGTAAACAATCCCCGAAGAAAATGCAATAAGATATAGCATGCAAATATCATCTGTCTGTCTGTCTGTCTGTCCATCCATTGGTATATCTAGCTATCTAATATTCATTCATCAAATTGGTAAATCTATCTATCTATCTATCTATCTATCTATCTATCTATCTATCTATCTATCTATCTATTTATCTATCTATCTATCTATCTTTTTTCCTATCTATCTATCTATCTATCTAGGTATCTATCTATCTATCTATCTCTATCTGTTCTATCTATCTATCTATCTATCTATCTATCTATCTATCTATCTATCTATCTATCTATCTATCTATTTTTTCCTCTATTATCTATCTATCTATCTATCTACCTGTCTGCGATCTATCTATCTATCTATCTATCTATCTATCTATCTATCTATCTATCTGTCTGTCTGTCTGTCTGTCTGTCTATCTATCTATCTATTCATTGGTAGATCTATCTATCTATCTATCTATCTATCTATCTATCTATCTATCTATCTATCTATCTATCTATCTATCTATCTATCTATCTATCTATCTATCTATCTATCTATCTATCTATCTATCTATCTATCTATCTATCTATCTATCTATCTATCTATCTATCTATCTATGTATCTATCTATCTATCTATCTATCGTCTGTCTGTCGATCTATCTGCATTGTCTGTCTATCTATTTCTGTCTGTCTGTCTGTCTCTATTATCTTGTCTGTCTGTCTGTCTGTCTGTCTGTATATCTATCTATCTGTCTGTCTGGTCTGTGATATACATCATGATAGAAACAAATAATAATGCAAAAAGTTAAAAGGTAAACAGCATTGTACTATATTATAAGAGGTTTTATAGGGAAAAGGTTATTTACTGTTTGTTCTTGTTCAAAATAAATCTGTTTGTGCTCGACATATTAATGGTGTAGTAAATGGAAAAAGGTTCACATTTGTCTGTCACGTCCATACGTTCCTGTTGGACATCCCTTTTTGATGTCATGTGATTCATCCCAA
>JACRUU010000024.1:3705812-3715812 GCA_030449085.1 Kryptopterus vitreolus
GCGAAAACCCTGACAACGTCTTCTCCGAACTGGCCGATCATCAGCCAGTAGGTGTATAAATCTCCTGTACTGCAGTAATCACACACTAGAAAGGTGAAAGGAAGCTGATAAGGAGGACACCGTGTTTGATAATAGTCTTACACACACACACACACACATGTTAATGTTGTAAAGTATATAGTCTGAAGTCGTTAGTAAGCGTGTAGTCAGGGGTATGGTGGGGTTCATTGTGGCAGCTCTGGAACAGAAATTCCAGAGGGATTAAGTGAAGACAACATGGACATCCGTGAGGCAGGAGAGGAGAAGGGATGCTGGATTACTGGGAGTTGGATCTTACTACTGGGAGTCACTCACTAATATATAGGTGGTGCTGCGTCTGCCAACAGTCCTGCAGGTCGTGGATGAAAGGGTGGCAGACCTGACGCTGAAAAGTTAACAGTTAAACAACAATGACACAGGACAACTGTGTGCGTGTGTGTGTATATATATATATATATATATATATATATATATATATATATATATATATATATATATATATATATATATATATATATATATGGTATCATCGCAATATTAATCGTGATTAATTGCCCGATTGCTATATATACATACATAAACACACCTATACACACATATTAATCTGGGAATATATGTGTGTGTGTGTGTATATATATATATATATATATATATAGATATATATATATATATATATATATATATACATATATATATATATATATATATACATATACACAATATCACAAATTATTAATCGTGATTAATTGCACGATTGCTATGAATTAACTCGTGATTAATCACACACATTAATGGTACAAATTTCAATGTACATAAAATTATATTATTTATAACTAACTATAACAGATAGATATATATATATATATATATATATATATATATATATATATATATATATATATATATATATATTCTATCATATATATATATACATATACACACACACACACATATATAAATATCATTTTCATGCAGAAATCTCTCCCTTTAATAAAATTATTAAGTATTTAATTTTATATTTATTTATTTCACTCTCAAAATTATTATTCTTGTAATATTAATTTATTGTTAGTTAATTCATTTCTTATTCATGTATGTCATTATTTTCATCTATTTAACTCTTGTGTCTTAGAACTACAAATAAATCTAAATTGACGTTTTTATTTTTTTAAACATTCAAATCTGAGCTAAAGGGTGCAAAAATACTAACAAACTAACTAACCTGGACTATCACTTCTTCTTTACACTGATCCAGCACAGCCAGACGAAGAATCTCTGACTTCGGCATTACCTATGTTGAAAAACACACATACAATATAATCACATACTTCCCACAGTGTATATAACCCCTACATTTATACAGTATGCAATCTTCAAGACAAGTTCAGTGTCTTTATATACTATATATATATATATATATATATATATATATAGATATATATATATATATATATATATATATATATATACACACACATGTATATACTAACTCTAACCATCCAATCAAAGGACATGAAAATGAGATATCATTGGTCAACTCTGATTGGTTAAAGCCTTCAAGCAACATATACAAAAAGTCCCCGAGTTCTGTCGACTGACTTATTATTTATTTATTTATTTTTTTTTTTTTTACGATGATGTTATTTATTATATTTTTTACAATGAGGATAGCAATACAAAAATGTTCTATTTTTATATGATAGCTTGGGACGCTTTAACGTTGTACACGTCTATCGTCAACAGAGATCAGATGTATTCTAGAGTGACTTTAACTTTTAATCGCAATACGTTTACCTTAACTGCATAAGTCTTGTCTTTGGTCGTGTCCTTCACCTTCAAGATTGGCCCAAATGATCCTTTAGCAATGTAACCCAGGATCTAAAGGTTACAAAATGTAGAATATGCAGAAAAATGACCTTAAAAACATATACATATACATATATGTGTGTGTGTGTGTGTGTGTGTGTGTGTGTGTATATATATATATATATATATATATATATATATATATATATATAATATACCCTGGAAGTCCTCATGTCTAGGAACGCTGCGGTGTGGAAACTCGGGTAAGAACATGTTGATAAATGCTGGGAGACCCCACTCCACATGTTGTGTCTCAGATCCAGGGACATACTCTGGGACAAACGTCTTCTTGTCCTTTAGCATCCGCCTTGACTTGACCTGCAACCCTGAAGCCACAGAGACGCTCAGACCGGATAAAAAGCTGCGCCATCCAGACGAGTTGTGACTTTCGTCTTCATAGTGTAATGGATTCTGTAATAAATAATAAAATGAATGTATCTGGTATAAGTATAAATGATTCCTTTATTTTTTTTTTTGGACAGACAAAAGAGGGTTAATCTGGTATGTCTGGAGGTCAAGAGGGAGGAGGAGGAGAAGGTCAGTTAGGGAGGTGGTGGTCAACAGGCGCTGACATTATACTATATATAATATAATATGCAATAATAGATGTCCAGGTACCAGACTACATGTTTTATTGTACCATTCATATGATTCATTTACCTGGGAGGGATAATATATATATACACATAAAATATATATAACATTGTGGACTATTAGTGCATTATGTGTGACCCTGAACATCTCGTTCCAGATTTATTTACTTATTTTTTAATGTTAGGACAAGATCCAAGGACTTCTCTGTAGGTATTTATGTTTATTCCATATATTACATCACTACTATAAAATAATGATCTGGGGTTCAGTCTAAATGTTTGTCCCAAGAAGCTCAAACACTTCCACGATCACATATGTACAACTTAGCGTTAAGTTGAGCGTTAAGGGCCCAGCAGTGCCATTGTAGTGGGGATGGGATTTGAACTCCCAATGTTCTGATCAACCTCTTCCGAGAGCCACTAAAGGGGAACATATATACGATGATGTGCTTCAAACTTTGGAGCGAAAAGTCTTTGAGGTACCACATAGGTGTCCACACACTCTCAGACACATAATGTGCATTGTGAATGTAATAAATATCCATTTTTTTTAAATTCTAAGGACGAATAAAAGAGCAAAAGGTGTATAGGGTTCTACGTAGGATGAAATAATGGCCTTGTTTTATTTCATGCAAATGAATTGCACTTTACATTCAGTAAAAATTTATTTTCCTACAACACTCATAGTATATAATACACAATAATACACAAAGTAACTTTCACCAATACAACCAGATTTATTTTTTAAAAAATCTATTTATTTAGTTTATACATATACACAATGCACAAATGTATAAGCGTCATAAATGGGTATAAAGGGATATTAAAATGAAAGAGAAGCAGAAGATTTCAGCACTTAGTACAAACCTTGCTGCTCTTGCCTCCATTGGCACCCATCTCATGATATTCAATGTTTTGCCCTGAAAATTAATGTGACTGTTTATTCCTGTTATCCATGTTATAGAATATAGTCCAAAGGGTTGCTTGATCCTCACACATTTTCATTAAAAAAATATCACCAAAGCCAAAGTTAAGGAGGCATAAATAAGATAATCTCCTTTATCTCCTTGAGCATACATCCAATTGGTCTGTCATGACGGATCAACCAATCATGTCGTGGATTAAAAGCACTGACCCCGCCCACTCGCCCTGTCCTCTGGCCGCAATTCCGAATGATTATTTCCTATAATTGAAATGCACATTTTCTAAAGATGTATTAAAAACTAGCTGTGAAATGTCACAATATGACGCTTTACATTTTTATATTAAGAGTGTATATATAAGAGTATAAATATATTATACAATAATATATAATATATTTTATTTCGATTTAATGCTGTGTAAATATGATGCAGTTGTCTGAACCAGTATCAGAAACTTTTTAGTTTTCATAAGAAAAATATTTAAATCATTTCTTTCTTTTTCCTTTTCGCATAATGAAAAAAATAAACCATGTAAATCTCGAACGAAATCAAACGAAAACGTCTTTAATGGATAGCTGGAATATCCAATCAGCAAACTTCCCCAAAGGACTATTAGCCAATCAGAGAAGGGGAGGCGGGGTTTATAAAATACGGGTAGTTAGAATAAGAAAACCAACGCCAGTTTTCAGTACCCAGCGTTTTGTGTTGCGATTCAGATTATTTTAGTATTTACGTATTCCGTTTTGGTGGTTAGGATGCACTTCATAAGACCTACTTATATGATAATGAATAAATATAGTTACATGCGTATATGTTTGTTTTATACATAATATTAGGTAAAAGCATTCCTGCGACCAAAAACAGCTGTCAAAAGACGTTTGCACTAATGAACAGTTAAACGATTCAAAAAAACAATGTATTGAAATAACTTTCTTCGTTCGCGCATATTGCGAGTCGATTCCCTATTGATCCGAACCTACGTGCCGACACAGGGAGTCGACACCAGTCAACATGGCGACGCTCATGCGGTCCGTGAGGAGCGTGTGTCCCATCGGCAGCAGGTGTGCGCAGAGACAAATATCACGTGCTTCAAGAGTGGACACAACGGGGACAGGACCAGGCTCTCAGAGTCATGAGAAGACAACGAGCAAACGCGCAAATGTCCCATTGGTCTTGTCCTCCAGACCTTCAGGTGACCAGCCAATGGAAGGACTGCGCTATGAAAAGGCGCATCCTGATGACAAGAGAGTGTTGTGAGTACTGTTTATATATATATATATATATATATATATATATATATTATATATATATATATATATATATATATATATATATATATATATATATATATATATATGACCGAAATGATCACTCCCACTAATGAGTGACCGCTCTGATGTCACACTAATCCATGGCCTGGAATTTTTTTTTGGGGGGGATCCTGGGAAGGTTGGAAATACAACCATTAATCGAACAAATTAATAAATAAATCGAATAAATTGATAAATAAATGAATAAAAATGGTTAAGTTGAGGATGAGTGGGGCATGGTGGCTTAGTGGTCAGCACGTTCGCCTCACACCGCCAGGGCCCGGGTTCGATTCCCGTCTCGGCCATGTGTGTGTGGAGTTTGCATGTTCTCCCCGTGCCTCAAGGAGGTTTTTCTCCGGGTTCTCCGGTTTCCTCCCCCGGTCCAAAAACATGCACGGTAGGTTGATTGGCACCTTGGAAAATTGTCCCTAGTGTGTGAATGTGAGTGTGTGTGTGTCCTGTGTCGGGTTGGCATTCCATCCAGGGTGTATCCTGCCTTAATGCCCATAGACGCCTGAGATAGAAACAGACTCCCCGTGACCCGAGGGAAGATCGGATAAAGCGGTAGAGACTTAGAAGTAGAAGATGAATGAATGAAGTTTAGGATGAGTGTAAAGAGGGTACATTTACATTTTACATTTGCAGCATTTGGCAGACGCTCTTATCCAGAGCGACTTACAATTGAGCAATTCAGGGTTAAGGGCCTTGCTCAAGGACCCACTAGTGACAGCTTAGTGGTGGTGGGGTTTGAACCCATGATCTTTTGGTCCAGAGTCCAACACCTTAACCACTGGGCTATCACCTCCCTAGGGTAGACCTCCCTAGGGTAGACAAAACCTGGACTGGACTACACGGGACTGGACTCAAGTAGTAGTCAAGACTGGTCTACTGTAACTCTTTGCTGCCAGGTTCTACCTCGGAACGCTATTCGTCCACTGCAAACGATTCAACCTTGTGTCCAACCTGCCTAAATTCCCCTCACACCCCCCCACTGCTGCACTCGCTCCACTGGCTTCCTGTAGCTGCTCTCACGCATCACGTTCTGCACTGCTCGCCTGCTTCCACCTCTCAGCGGAAGAGGTAAAGATCAGCTCACGAGCTCTTCTCTGTTCTGGTGGTGGAATGAACTTCCCCATGACGTCCCAACAACAGAGTCACTGCTGCATCTTCAAACCACGACTGAAGACCCTGATCTCTTCCCACAACACCCTATCCTAACACTTCTTCCCTCTCACTGTCCAGGAAATTTTCAAAAAAAACATCCCTCAACTGTGTCTATGCTTATTTTGTACCTCATTTTTGTAATCAATCATTCATTCATTCATCTTCTACCGCTTTATCCGATCTTCCCTCGGGTCACGGGGAGTCTGTGTCTATCTCAGGCGTCTATGGGCGTTAAGACAGGATACACCCTGGATGGAATGCCAACCCATCGCAGCACACACAAACACTCACTTTCACACACACACTCATACACTAGGGACAATTTTCCAAGGTGCCAATCAACCTACCGTGCATGTTTTTGGACCGGGGAGGAAACCGGAGAACCAGAGAAAACCCCCCTGAGGCACGGGGAGAACATGCACAAACTCCACACACACAATCGAACCAGGACCCTGGCGGTGTGAGGCGAACGTGCTAACCACTAAGCCACCGTGCCCCACTGTAATCAATCATACCTGAATGAATTTAATCTTAGACGGAGACCTAAAGCACTGTTTGTACGTCGCTCCGGTTTTCCCAGTGATCCATCCAAATGAAATCCAGACCAAACTGGGTATAAGTTGCCAACATTCTCGAAGCACCAGTTCATTGCAGGAGACCCACACAAGGGCGGTTTAGAGAAAACGCACCTTATTATGAAAGAGGAGAGGAAATCTGGGAATCCTCAAGGAACCCACTTGGACAAGGCAAGGAATTCCGAAGGAGACGACGACCCTAAATTCAGAGACCTTGAATCAGTAATATGGGAGGTGGTGTAGCACAGTGGTTAAGGTGTTGGACTCTGGACCGGAAGATCACGGGTTCAAACCCCACCATCACCACCACCACCACCACCAAGCTGCCACTAGAGGGCCCTTGAGCAAGGTCCCTTAACCCTCAATTGCTCAGTTGTAAGTCTCTCTGGATAAGGGCGTCTGCCGAATGCTGTAAATGTAAAATGGCAGGGTTATTTGCAATATTTCTTTTGGGACATTTTCTCCCTTTTTTTTTTTTTTTTTTTTTTAAACATTTTTGCATTTTAACAATTATTGCATATTTTTTTACAGAGACCATAAAAATGCCATAAAAATGGGAAGTACTTCCATGGAATAATCCTGACTAAGTGTTTTATTGCGTTGTATTTTGTGTTCGGCGGGAAAAGGAGAGAAAAAGCTTATCCGTGTTTACAACGGGAGAAAATTAATATATACCGTAAATTCTGGACTATAAAGCGCACCTGCATATAAGCCGCATCTGCTCTATTTAAAAAAAAAAAAACCCAAAAAAATAATAAATAAGCCGCACCTGCATACAAGCCGCATCCGCTTTTGAATTGTAAATGTACATGTATGTACCTAAATAGATCCTTTCCTAACCTGTATTTTAACACGGTGTAACGGTGGACGCTGCACAGAGACGCGGAGATCCGGAATTCATACAAAACAGGATTTATTAGAATAAAGAACTCAGGAGACGCCGCTCATACGGAGCGGCCAGACAGGCTAGGGAGCCTTGCGCTCTGCGCGCCGTGTACCGGTACCGGGAGTACCGGAGACAAAGGTTAGGCATAAACATATATCGAGCGTCCGTGTCCGCGACACTAGGTATGTGCTACGAGCCCGGACGGGGATTGTAGAGTGAACCGGGCTTATATCGGGAGAGGGAAAATCAAGAAAAGCTTAGGCGGATTTCTGTGTGTGTGTGTGTGTGTGTGTGTGTGTGTGTGTGTGTGTGTGTGGAAAAGAGCAGGGAGGAGAGAGAGAGAACAGAGCAGAGAGAGCAGCAACTTTGCTGATTAAAACGGGACAGAACCAAGAGAAAATAAGCGCTATTTACAGTATTTATCTTCATTTCTCCTGTGTGTGAAATGACGTCACCTTAACCTTGTAAAGATAGAGTTTGTCCTCCTTCTATCCGCTTCTACCCACTTATATCTGCTAAAGAGGAACTAGCGCATTCTTCTTCTTTGCATTTATTTTGTGTTAGTTTTGATTCTAATTCCGGGTTAGAGCCCCTAGCGGTCGGGAAAAAATCTGCAGAATAGCCGCACCTTATTATTAGCCGCATGGTTCAAAACCTAGGAAAAAAGTAGCGGCTTATAGTCCAGAATTTACGGTGTATATATTTACTTTGTTTACAGACGTTTGGTGAGTTTGGCTCGGTCCAAGAAGCTCCGCGAGCAGCAAGGGCGAATCCTCCTGGAGGGAAGACGTCTCATTTCTGACGCCCTGGACGCAGGCGTGTCGCCGCTCGCCGTCTTCTTCGGTACGGCCGAAAGACTTCACCAGCTTCCTGCGCACCGCCTGGCACACGCCAGCTTAGTCAAAGTCAAGCTGGAGGACGTGCGGATCTGGCCTGATGCCGACATGCCGGTGGATATGATAGGTGCGGTGAGAAAGGGGCGGGATTTGTACGGAAAGCATATGATTAGAGTGGTGGGAAAGATGCTGGAATCTGATTGGTTAAAAGGTTCGAAGGCATTTTTTAAATAATAATCTTGCGGCATAATTAATTAATTAAATATTCAGACTATATTTAAATATTTTATTAAAAGAGCAATAATAAATATAAAAGAGAAAATAAGACTGGTTTATTTCAATAACCAAAATATAAAAAATATTTATATTCATGCCCGAGTACGATACAGTTTATAATTTGTATGTAATTTTGTTTCCAGTTAAGACATTTTGATTAGTAAATTCCTACAAGAATGTGCGTGGAAAAACCCTATCAAGTGCATTTAATTGGCGTTTTACATCAAAATGCAATAAAAAATATATGAGTACAAAATTCTGAATAAAAAAAAAAAGGTATTGTAAAATATTTTCTTTATTTTTATTTACATTGACATGATCTCAAACGGGCACGGTGGTTTAGTGATCAGCACGTTCGCCTCACACCTCCAGGGTCGGGGGTTCGATTCCCGTCTCGGCCATGTGTGTGTGGAGTTTGTGCATGTTCTCCCCGTGCCTCAGGGGGTTTTTCTCTGGGTTCTCCGGTTTCCTCCCCCGGTCCAAAAACATGCAAGTTGATTGGCACCTTGGAAAATTGTCCCTAGTGTGTGAATGTGTGTGTGTGTGTGTGTGTGTGTGTGTGTGTGTGTGTGTCCTGTGATGGTTTGGCATTCCATCCAGGGTGTATCCTGCCTTAATGCCCATAGACGCCTGAGATAGATACAGACTTCCCGTGACCCGAGGGAAGATCGGATAAAGCGGTAGAAGGCAGGATAAGGCAGGATACACCCTGGATGGAATGCCAACCCATCGCAGGACACACACACACACATTCACACACACACATTCACACACTAGGGACAATTTTCCAAGGTGCCAATCAACCTACCGTGCATGTTTTTTGGACCGGGGGAGGAAACCGGAGAACCCGTTAGAGAAAAACCCCCTGAGGCACGGGGAGAACATGCAAACTCCACACACACACATGGCCGAGACGGAAATCGAACCCGGACCCTGGTGGTGTGAGGCGAACGTGTTAACCAGTAAACCACCGTGCCCTTCACACGGTGCTCCATATGTAGTTAAATAAACTAAATTAAGCATTTTCTTTTCTGTATTCGAGTTACTTGAGGAATTGTTTCTGCGCAAGTACATTGTTTACTGGTGAGGGAAACCTGTTTACTGCTGCTAAAAACAAACAAACAAATAAGTAATATGAAGACATCCGATATTTCAAGCCATATATTCAGTAGTCTTTTGGATGTGCCAACCACGGTCGTATCCATGTAGTGTAATGGGTTAAATTGAAATGTAACCTATAAATGGTTTAAAAGCACAACATCCATATAACTTACCAAACCCATATTGCACGACTAATTATTTAATTATTAATTTTTGTTTACTCTGTGTGGTTTCGCAGCAATCTTCAGACGTCCAGACGCGTCCAAGATGTCATTTTCCGAGGAGAAATACGGAAAAGCGCTGCCTTTGACGCTAATTTGCGATAACGTGCGGGATCCGGGGAACCTGGGGGCGACGTTGCGCTGCGCCGCCGCTGCCGGATGCCACAGGGTCCTGCTGAGTTCAGGTACCAACACGACCATGGTGTACGA
>JACRUU010000024.1:3718312-3785812 GCA_030449085.1 Kryptopterus vitreolus
CGCTCGGGTAGTGGTGGTGGTGATGATGATGATGATGATGATGACGTGAGTTGTCCCAATACTTTTGCATAAACAGATACAAAAAACCAATTGTGGTATTTGAAGGACGGAAGTCGCGTGTTTGCTTTATAAGATTCCTGTTTCTCTGAAATCGTTTGCGAGTGTTAAAGCGATGCGTCCCCGTCCCGACTCGGATGGATTTGACGTCTCGGCGGCGTCTACAATGCGCGATAACCTTCACGCCACCTTTCATCTGGCGGTTGATGTTGACGTTAACGGCCCTGTTCGTTTGTTCCACGGTGTGCCGGCGCCGGGTTCATGATTTGCATGACGGCTGACGGGCGCTTTGAAGTGAGGGAGCCTGGGAAATGAACGCCCTGAAATACTGCTTAATATAGGAACTATGGATTAAAAGTCAATAATTAACGTATTGAAGTAAATACCAAATGAATACAAATTCCGGGGGCCTCAAGGGTCGGGGGTTCGATTCCCGTCTCGGCCATGTGTGTGTGGAGTTTGCATGTTCTCCTCCGTGCCTCAGGGTTTTTTTTTTCTCCGGGTTCTCCGGTTTCCTCCCCCGGTCCAAAAACATGCACGGTAGGTTGATTGGCACCTTGGAAAATTGTCCCTAGTGTATGAGTGTGTGTGTGTGTGTGTGTGTCATTCTTGATATTCTCCTCCGTTTCTTGAGTATCATAATCCAAAGGTCTATTAAAAAAACAAACAAACAAACAAGTTTATGATTACATTCCTATGCCAGTGTGAAGTGTTAATGAGCAATGAGGAATATCATTAGGAGCAAAGTTCTATGAGAAAGCAGCCCGGAGGTGAGGGGGTGTGTGTGTGTGTGTGTGTGTGTGTGGGGGGGGGGGGCTGTTCGGGCCTCATTATACACTCATTATTAACCGAGTCTTGCATCACCGAAACCTGGTGATTCATTCGCACGATGGGATGGACACGAGGAATCCAGTAACGCACGCAACAATTTGACAATTTGAAAAATAAATAAATAAATAAATAAATAACCAATAGCCAATATATTCGCCCTGCGGAGAAAAATGCAAGCCTTCCGAATGACACACACATATATATATATATATATATATATATATATATATATATATATATATATATATATATATATATATATATATATATATATATATATGCGAATATTGCGCAGCTATCCCGCAAAGCTGAAAACGTTTTCGGGGAATCGGTTAGGACTGCTACAGGGAAGCATATAAACAAACAAACAAATAAATAAACAAACAAATAAATAAATAAATAGTCACCACGGGGCACTTTAGTGGTGGTTTAGTGGTTAGCACGTTCGCCTCACACCTCCAGGGTCGGGGGTTCGATTCCCGTCTCGGCCATGTGTGTATGGAGTTTGTGCATGTTCTCCCCGTGCCTCAGGCGGTTTTTCTCCGGGTTCTCCGGTTTCCTCCACCCGGTCCAAAAACATACACGGTAGGTTGATTGGCATCTAGTGTGTGAATGTGAGTGTGAGTGAGTGTGTGTGTGTGATGGGTTGGCATTCCATCCAGGGTGTATCCTGCCTTAATGCCCATAGACGCCTGAGATAGACAAAGACTCCCCGTGACCCGAGGGAAGACCGGATAAAGCGGTAGAAGATAGAAGACGAACGAACAATGAATGAATGATAAATAATCACCACACACTTTTTGTTTGCTGCTCCGGCCTGATCGAGAGCTCTGCGCATCGCATCGCTACGGATTACTGGGATGCGACTATGGATAATTAAAAAAAAAAAATGCAGAGAGAACAGCCACCCAACCTTTCATTCGCTACTGATGAGGAGCTAAAAATAGCATCGGGCCGAATAAGAGAGAGAGAGAGAGAGGGAAAGAGAGAGAGAAAGGAAGCTTCTGACGTCAACGCTGTGCTGATTCTCACGTAAACGAGGGTTGGCATAGGTGGCTTTACGAAAAGATCTTTTCTTTTTTGCCTTCCTGTCGCCTTTTCGCACACCGACGACAAACCGCTTCCCTGTAAAAGTGTTTGTTTTGCATTGTTGGCCCCGGTGCTTGTTTGAAGCCCGTCGTGTCGTTCTTTACCTTCTTTACACGATATCTACATGATTGCAGTAGATCCTCTTGTGATCACAGTGATGATCAAAGGACTTGGTTTCGGCTGTTAATGCTGATAGCTTTTGTGCTCGCTCTTTTGGTCTTTATATATATATATATATATATATATATATATATATATATATATATATATATAAATTATATATATAAATATAAATATATAGATATAAATATAGTAAATATATATACAAATATAAATATTAATATGTAAATATATATAACAAATATAAATAATAAATGTGTAAATATTATATAGAAATATATAATATAAATATAAATATAATATGTAAATATATATACAAATATAATATAAATATAAATGTGTAAATATATATATACAAATCTAATATATAAATATAAATGTGTAAATATATATAGTATAAATATATAATATAAATATAAATATGTAAATATATATACACATATAATATAAATATTGTGTAAATATGTAAATCTAATATAAATATAAATATGTAAATATATATACAAATATAATATAAATATGAATGTGTAAATATATATACACATATAATATATAATATATATATATATAGTATATATATATATACATATATATATACATATAATATAAATATAAATGTGTATATAAATAAAAATAAAACACCACCTAGTGGACAAATGAGACTTTTATATGTCCACTAGGTGGCGCTTTAAGTTAGCCTGTAGCTCTGAGCCACTGTAGTACAGTGGTGATATCAATTCCAGTCCAAATCTATCTGGTGGAAAAGATCCCATATATTATCCCGCATGCGTGAGAGGAAATGCAGGGTAAAAACCTCCATTGCATGCGCGTTGAAATGCGGAAAAGCTCTCCGCCCGTAGCGTGTGTGAGGGAGTCGATGGCTGCAGCACTCGCTGCCTCTTAATGCAGCGTTAAGCTAATTACAATTCGTAGTTTGTGCGGCTCGTAAGTGCCACGGGGTTGAACTGTGAGTGGGTGGACGGAACAACAACGATGCGTGACACGCCTCCAGGAATAAAACACATTCACTTGGACTTCAGCCGGGAAGTGAGCTGTATATGCCCCCCCCCAACACACACACACACACACAACCTTTCCAAAGACTCGTGGGCTTCACATCGATCTTGTATTACAACCTTGTACCATCTCTCTCTCTCATACACACATACACACACACATGTGCGAAAAGAGATATATTTTATTCATAAACTAGGTCACCGGGGACGATTTGGAAAGTCGGCTGGCTTTTGCGACTTTTTTTTTCGGGGACTGGTCTCTCCCGGGACGTGTAGGATGTGGGAGTGCAGCAGGAATCGCTTTGCTAGACGTATCACTTCAAATGACACGGGAACGAATGCAGGCGTATCAGAGAGCTTGTTAAAAAGAAAAAGAAAAAAAGAAAAAAAAAGGCGATAGTGTGGAAGTGGGGAGTGGGGGGGGGGGTTGGATAATGGCTGTAAGTAGATGGTGTGTAAGTGTGTAGATGGATTAAAAAAAAATCATAATACAAGGACAGGGGGCACTATGGTGGTTTAGTGGTTTAGCACGTTCGCCTCACACCACCAGGGTCCGGGTTCGATTCCCGTCTCGGCCATGTGTGTGTGTGAGTTTGCATGTTCTCCCCGTGCCTCAGGGGGTTTTTCTCCGGGTTCTCCGGTTTCCTCCCCGGTCCAAAAAAACATGCACGGTAGGTTGATTGGCACCTTGGAAAAATTGTCCCTAGTGTATGAATGTGTGTGTGTGTGTCCTGTGATGGGTTGGCATTCCATCCAGGGTGTATCCTGCCTTAATGCCCATAGACGCCTGAGATAGGACACAGACTCCCCGTGACCCGAGGGAAGATCGGATAAAGCGGTAGAAGATGAATGAATGAATGAATAAATGCAACAAGGACAACAGTATTCTCCGGAAGCCTTGGGAGTGGAGAAGAATAGAAAAGAAGGAAAGAAAGAAAGGAAAGAAACCTGAACCCAACAAAAAATTACCGGTGAAGTGAAGACAACAACAACATATATATATATATATATATATATATATATATATATATATATATAGTGTTGGGCAGTAAACTAGTTACACGTAACAGCGTTACGTAATTTAATTACAAAATAAAAGTAATAGTAATCCGTTACAGTCCGTTACGATTACAAATCCCAACCACCCCCGCCTAACACCCCCCCTACCCCCCCACGGGCGCCCCCCCCCCAACATTTTTCGTCCGCACCCCCCCCCCCCCTTCAACAATTTGATTCTGAAGAGCAGCTCAGTCGCGAAAATATATCCCAATTTTTCCGAGTGCCACCTAATGAAGAAAATGAAAGTGAAATCAAATGTAATTAACTTTACTTTTATACAGTCATTGAAAAGTTACAATACTTGTTACATTTATATTTATAGGGTCATTTGTAATCTGTAATCTATTATTATGTCCAAAGTAACCTTCACAACACTGTATATATATATATATATATATATATATATATATATATATATATATATATATATATATATATATATATATATTCATTCATTCATCTTCTACCGCTTTATCTCGATCTTCCCTCGGGTCACGGGGAGTCTGTGCCTATCTCAGGCGTCTATGGGCATTAATGGCAGGATACACCCTGGATGAAATGCCAACCCATCACAGGACACACACACACACACACACACATTCATACACTAGGGACAATTTTTCCAAGGTGCCAATCAACCTACCGTGCATGTTTTTGGACCGGGAGGGAAACCGGAGAACCCGGAGAAAAAAAAAACCCCCTGAGGACACGGGGAGAACAGGAGAAACATGCACAAACTCCACACACACATGGCCGAGACGGGAATCGAACCCGGACCCTGGCGGTGTGAGGCGAACGTGGCTAACCACTAAACCACTGTATATATATATATATATATATGTATATATATATATATATATATATATATATATATGGGAACTCAAAACATTCCTTAACCTTTAACAGGAAACATACACGCCTCTGGAATTTAAAAAAGGTCCCCGCGGTGGGTCTTCCTATTTCCTCAAAAATAGGAACACGGAACACCGTGGACATGTGGAAGAATGTCTAATATCTCTATCTAAGCAAAACATCGATTAGGTTTTTTGCCCTTCGGCAATAGCAGTACGGAGGACAGGAAGGAGATGCAACTTTTAAAAAAGATGTCTCAAAGCAAACAGTATAGCAAAAACTGCAATATTTACATTTACAGTATTTGGCAGACGCTCTTATCCAGAGCAACTTAAAACAGAGCAATTGAGGGTTAAGGGCCTTGCTTTAAGGGCCCTACTAGTGGCAGCATGGTGGTGGTGGTGGTGGTGGGGGTTTGAACCCGCGAACTTCCGGTCCAACACCTTAACCACTGATTTTATGTCCCAATATGTCTCATTAGCAGTGTTGGGGAGTAAATGGTTACATGTTACGGCGTTGCATGTAATTTAAATACAAAATTAATGTAACAGAAATTCGTTACAGTTACTGAGAAAAAAACCTGTAATTCAATTATTTATGAAAATGTTAAAGATTGCAAATAGGCTTCAGGGGGTTTTTCTCCGGGTTCTCCGGTTTCCTCCCCCGGTCCAAAAACATGCACGGTAGGTTGATTGGCACCTTGGAAAATTGCCCCTAGTGTAGGAATGTGTGTGAATGTGTGTGTGTGTGTGACCTGTGTGTGACCTGTGATGGGTTGGAATTCCATCCAGGGTGTATCCTGCCTTAATGCCCATAGACGCCTGAGATAGACACAGACTCCCCGTGACCCGAGGGAAGATCAGATAAAGCGGTAGAAGATGAATGATGAATGAATGAATGAATGAATGAATGAAATGGGCATTTTTAGTTGTAGCGGTGGGATTTGAACCTACTGATTCAGAGGCCAACGAGCAAGTAAACATCCAATATTGTGTTGATTGGATTCGATAATGGGATCGTCTTTAGGGATCAGATCGGATCGGGTTATTGGACAATGACACGCCTAACAGGCATTGCAGTGATTGAAGTGATGCATCCGCACTGTAACAGTCGCCTTTATAAGAGAAATATGGACAGTCAGGATTGGAGGAAAAAAAAAAAAAGAAAAGAAATGCTGGAATGATTTAGATCACGCACATAAACGCCGGTGCTTGAGCCCCGAGACGGCATTTATTCGGCCTGACCTTTTGAAGCGTCTGTCGAAAGCAGGATTTTTCTGCCCACTCTCGATTGGCACAGACCTCGGGCTGGTGTTTGCTCTGTGTGGCGTCACTCTGACGTCTCATCAGCGTGACGCGAGAGAGCACTAGAGCTCGCCGAGATGTTTCAGCACCGACTCCAACGAGAACCGAGCAGGAGCTACAGAGATGCGAAGCGAATATATATTTGGGGTCATTTTTTTGTTGTTGCATGAATCCACAACACTGTGATGCTGCTGCTGCAAAAAAAAAAGAAAGAAAGAAAAAAAAAAAAAAAAGACCTGTTTATGTCATTCTTTTGCACTCACGAATCATTTCTAAGGCTATGGTTGCTATGGTGCATTTTTTTTTTCCTCCTGCACATGTGTTTTTTTTTTTTCCTTTGCTGTTGCTTTCACACCATTTAGACTCTTTTTTTCTTTTCTTTTTTTTTTCCTCCCTGCGTATGATTTTTTTTTTTTTTGCAAACGGTAAATTAATCATGAAAACAGCGCGTCATGCGTTGATCGGAATGACTCTGCGTCGCTCCAGAGATCTGCTCCTATAAAGCAATTAATCTAATTAGGTTTTGGGTGAGCTGGTATGCTCGGTGAGAGGACTTCACAGCTTTCAGCGTTCGTGTTTTGTGAGATCGGAATGCATTAGTAATGAAGTGCGTTCACTGAGTTGGATTAATGAAATAAAGCCTCCATCGATATTGCACACTTCTCTTTTTGCAAGGATGGAATTTAAAAATGCAATATATGTGTAATAAATACATTTGAGGGGGGGGGGGGGGGGGGGGGGGGGGGGGGGGGGGGGGGGGGGGGGAAGATTGTACAAATGTAGGGTCCATTTACATTTAAGGCAATTAATCTCCAATCAATTACAATGATCTCATTTGTACTCACCTGTCCGGTCCGTCCGCCTTCCCTTTTGAGTCGGAGGGGCCCGAAAGCAATGCCCCCCCCCTCCAACTATCCCTCAAAGCTGAAACGTTTCGGCGAATCTGTTAGGAGTGCTACGGGGAACCAAATAAATAAATAAATAAATAAATAAATAGTCACCACGGGGCACGGTGGTTTAGTGGTTAGCACGTTCGCCTCACACCTCCAGGGTCGGGGGTTCGATTCCCGTCTCGGCCATGTGTGTGTCTAGTTTGTGCATGTTCTCCCCGTGCCTCAGGGGTTTTTTCTCCGGGTTCTCCGGTTTCCTCCCCCGGTCCAAAAACATGCACGGTAGGTTGATTGGCACCTTGGAAAATTGTCCCTAGTGTATGAATGTGTGTGTGTGTGTGTGTGTGTGTGTGTGTGTGTGTGTGTGTGTCCTGTGATGGGTTGGCATTCCATCCAGGGTGTATCCTGCCTTAATGCCCATAGACGCCTGAGATAGACACAGACTCCCCGTGACCCGAGGGAAGCTCGGATAAAGCGCTAGAAGATGAATGAATGAACTTACGATCAGATCTCGGATGGATTTGGACTGGCAATTTTATTCCTAGAGCACCTTTCGTGCCAAATAGGTCATTCAAAGTGATTTACGTGAAAGGAAATAAACCAATAGTTCAAATAATGACAAAATAAAGTCATAATCAAAAGTGAAAACATTAAAAAAGGATTAAAAAAGGAATAAAATACACATAAAATACAGTGCATTCACTTCAGCACAGTGCTCATTCAGGTAATGCACCCTGTAATTAATATGTTAATGCCTCGGAACCGGAATTTTCCGGAATTCGTGAATCCATGTACCGACTACCTTCCACCTCTCCAGGATAAAACCCAAATAAGCAGCGTGGGGCGAAATACTACGCGATAGCCGCTGTGATGCAACGTGGCCAATGTTTATGTCACTAAAACACACATTTTGATCACAATAATTATAACGTACATAAAATAAGGCATGTTCGCCTCACACTTCCAGGGTTGGGGGGTCGATTCCAACCTCCGCCATGTGTGTGTGTGGAGTTTGTTCCCCAGTCCCTTTTGTCCCTAGTGTGTGAATGTGTGTGTGTGTCTGTGCCCTGTGATGGGTTGGCATTCCATCCAGGGGGTATCCTGCCTTGATACCCCAAGACGCCTGAGATAGACACAGACTCCCCGTGACCCGAGAGGAAGATCGGATAAAGCGCTAGAAGATAAATGAATGAATGAATGAATAAATAAAACCCAATGTGGGATGTTATCTGGGGGGGGGGGGGGTCGCTCAGTAGTTAAGGTGTTAGGTTAAAGATCGGAAGGTTGGGGGTTCGAGCCGTGGTATCACCAAGCAAGGCCCTTAACCCTTTGCGCTCTAGGTAGACCCTGGCTGTGACATCAGCTTTCTAACATATGTGACAAATAAACCCGGAAACCCGGACAACAAAGCTGCATGTCGTCACGTAACCGCAAACGTGAAAAATCTGCGAAACAGCGAAACTCGGACACAGGGTCATGTGACATGTCCAAACACTCGGCACATCGACGGGAGTCGGACGCTGGATAATTTGATGATGTCACATGCGTCACTGGCCCCGCCCCTCTTGAAAAAACACCCAAAATGGGCGTTTTTGGTGTCTAAACACTTGTCTCTATCCGGACGAGCTAGCATTTCAAAGTCAACGCTAAATATTAAACGTACCAGGCTGTAAGGGCTCGCACCCGGAGCTGCGGTTTGCATCGGCAAAGCGTCACTCAACATTTTCTTCAGGAAACGTCCCGTGTGTAGTTTTTATTTGTGTTTTACAGCAATTATGACAGAGCATAATAAACACCTCATCTCACTTAATAACTCACAAAACCATGTCATATTGCTCCACAATGCTTTGCAGGTGTAACAGTAGGTAAATGCGTGTAAATGAGACACTGAGGTCACGTGACAGAAGGAGACTTGATGGATTTTTATTACTACACAGTAAAACACCGAAAAGCTGATTTTCACCTCTAATGCAAAGCCACGTGTACTTTCATAATGAAATAATGACACAATGACAGTGAGTTCATTGACAATTCGCTTGTGGACGCAGACCTGAGTTATCCCGCGGGTCCGAAGCGCGGCGCTGATTGGCTGATGGAGAATCGGATTCGGGAAGGTGATTGGCCGGCGTTTAGAGCTCGGCGGAGGTGATTGGATGGGGTGGAAAGCGACGTCTGGGTGTGTGTGTGTGTGTGTGGTGTGTGTGTGTGTGTGTGTGGTGGGTGGGGGGGGGGGGGGTGATTTTGGTGTGTCATTAACTTTCGGTGTTACCTGAGATCAAGGAAGCCGGTGGGGGGGGGGGGGGGGGGGGGGGGGGGGGGGGGGGGCGTGGAAGACTGGCGCAACGACATGCACGCGCTATGACCAAACCGCTGGGACACTTTGTTGGAAGCTGAACGAGACGCCGCGCGCCGCAGATCCACGCACACACACACACACACACACACACACACACACACGCGCGCACACACTCAGGGAGACACGCGCATATCCACACACACACAGACAGCGCGCACACACACATACACGGGAGCGCATACACACAAACAGGAGCGCGCCGGAACACACACACACACACGCGCGCGCACACACACGCGCTCACACGGGAGCGCGTACGGACCACGATGGCGAAAGACGCGCGAGAGAAAGGTGAGATATTGTGCTTTAATTGTTTACTGTTTACTGTTTACTGTTTACTGTTTACTGTGTGCTCCGGTGAACGAATGCGTGAGTGCTGGAATTCCCACACCGGTGTGTTTCTCGGGCGCTGATGTTGCACAGGGTGACGCACTGACATCTCAGCCAAAGCCGGGGTGAGGGAGGTGTGTTTCAGGCAGGCAGGACATAATAATAATAATAATAATAATAATAATAATAATAATAATAATAATACCATACCACCCCATCCACCCATCCACCCCCCTGGCCATTCACAAACATGTGACCATAACATCACCATATGACCGAAAATTGCCTCAATTCATTCTCCAGTGTGTGTGTGTGTGTGTGTGTGTGTGTGTGTGTGTGTGTGTGCGTGTGTGTGTGTTCAACTCTGTGCACATGTTTTCACAAATGACTCCTTCAAGTTCCCCCAACCTTCATTAACATTCATGATTCACTTATGACGCCTTATACCTTATTCTATTGCACATGCTGAAAGGAAACTTTTACCATTAAAATAAAAAAAAAAAAAAAAAAAATATATATATATATATATATATATATAGATATATATATATATATATATAAAAGTGCTGTCAGTCGATTCAAATATTTAATCGTGATTAATCACATACATTTTTCATGTTTCTAATAAATGTAAGCATGTTATAATTATATACATTTCTCTCAAAATCTCTCCCTTTAATACCATTTTTTACTTATTCAATATTTATTTTACTCTGAAAATGATTCTTTTAATATTAATTTACTGTTAATTCATTAATTTCTTGTTTATTTCAATATTAGTGTTGGTTTGAAGTGTAAAATATGGGACGTGGCTCCTTTAAGAATTGTGTTCCGGTTGCTTTTCCATATAAACTGGTGATACGGTGTTTAGGTTATACGGAAGCGCTTTATTGCGTTCAGTAAAAATGCGCTTTATTTGCAGTAATACGGATTTGGGAATGCGATGCGCTTGCGTAAGGTTCCATACGGTAATATACGCTAATATAGTGAGGAGATCGTACCTGTTGTGAATGCGCAGCTAGGGGGTGTAATTGGGGGGAAATTTAGGAAGCGTGAGTGGATGCACTGAACGTTTATTTATTTATTTGTTATTTATCTATTGTTCGGGTTTCGTTCATTCGCACAACACGACGCAGAGTGAAGGAGCAGATCGCTCACATAGTAATACACTCTGCGTTAATCACGCCTTAATAACATTAGTGCCATTAAGTTAATAACGTTGACATCCTTAATATATAAAGATGAACATGGCAGAGGTAGAGCTGCATCTTTTTGGAGAAAGAATAGTAAAAAGAGTGAAAATAACTAGTGAAAAGAGAATTTTTTTTGCTTTAGTCACTGATGGTGATGTCCAATGAAATGCTCTGTACAGGGTTTGTCCCGCCCCTGAGGGCGTGTCCTGCTCTCCTGCAGCTTGTCGTTAGTAGAAGCCGCGGTTCCATGACGGACTCTTTTTGAGTCGGGTCAAATTAGTCCTGCTTTTGAAGACGGTGTCATATCTGTGCACTTTTCCGTAACGTTTCATCGACCAGGAACGATTTTTTTCTGTTCATCATTTCATCCAACATTCAGACAATACTGAGATTCTCTTCGGCAGGGTTTAAAAAAAACCCTTCCGAGCATCTCCGGGTCTGCAGAACGGTCCGCCTTGACCTTATTTAGACCTGTTACTATAATTAGACAGTGTTTTTATTTATTTATTTATTTATTTATTTATTTATTTTCCGAACGGTTTGTTTGACACTTCAAGGGTGCCAGATCTCTGAGAGACGTCTGTAAGCAAAAGCGAGACGACTCGTCTGGAGTCGTCATATCCCATCATCTCGTAGTGGCGGAACATCAAACAATCTGCCCCGGCGCCTATCGCACGGGTCCGAGCGGGATTTAATTAGTTTCGAGTCTCGAGCCGGTCTCGTGTACAATCAGACGCAAGAGCAAACACAAAGGCGGCGGTTTATACGGCGTGGACGGCGTCTCCGTCTGCGGACCGAACCGGTGACGATGTTCAAGTCAACGAAAAATCCAACCGTTAAAAAATGGTTACAGCGTCGTTTATTAATCAGTAACTGTAAATAAAACAAAACACAAAACAAGCTGGAGAAAGTGTGTGGGTGTGTGTTGTGTGTTTGTGTTTGTGTTGTGTGGGATGTGTTTGTGGGGGGGTTGTGTTTGTGGTGTGTTTGTGTTGTGTGTGTGTGGGTGGTGACAAGATATAGATATATATATATATATATATATATATATATATATATATCTATATATATATATTATATAGTATATATATATTTATAGTTTTCTCCCGAAATTAAATGAATAATTATTCATCTTATGATTTAATAATTTTGTAATTGTTATTTAATAACGAATTTATAAAGAAACAAACAACCTGAAAGTGTAGAAAAAATAGAAATTCCCTTTCGTAATGCTGATATCGAGGTTAAGGTTAAAGCACTGATTATGTGACAACCTGGGTGTGTGTGTGTGTGTGTGTGTGTGTGTGTGTGTGCATGCATGTGTGTGGGTGTGTGGACAAGGTACATTTTTTGGGAACAAGATATATATTTTTGTTTTCTCCAAAATTAAATGAGTAATTATTCAGCTTTATTATTTCATTACTATTTGATAAAGAAACAAATGAATGAATAAACCAAGGAGTTGAATAAACATAAAAATACACACATAAAGGTTAAGGATAGTTTTAGGTGTTGCTTAGCACTGATTAGATGACAAACCTTTGTGTGTGTTTGTGTGTGCGTTTGTGTATGTGTTTGTTTGTGTGCATGTGTGTGTGATGCACTTTATGGGATAAAGTTTGCGTACACCTCACCATGAGATTTTTTTATCATCCCTTTCCACATTTAGTGGAGATTTAGTGGAGATTTAGTTGAGTTTCAGTGGAGATTTAATGGAGATTTAATGGAGATTTAATGGAGATTTAGTGGAGATTTAGTGGAGATTTAATGGAGATTTAATGGAGATTTAGAGGAGATTTAATGGAGATTTAATGGAGATTTAGTGGAGATTTAATGGAGATTTAGGAGATTTAGTGGAAGGAGATTTAGTTTAATGGATATTTAGATTTAGTGGAAGGAGATTTAATGGAGATTTAATGGAGATTTAATGGAGATTTAATGGAGATTTAATGGAGATTTAATGGAGATTTAATGGAGATTTAATGGAGATTTAGGAGATGGAGATTTAGATTTAGGAGATTTAATGGAGATGGAGATTTTGGAGATTTTAGTGGAGATTTTAGTGATTTAGAGATTTAGAGATTTAGTGAATTTTAGGAGATTTGGTGGAGATTTAGTGGAGATTTAGTGGAGATTTAATGGAGATTTAGGAGATTTTGGAGATTTAAGATTTATGGAGATTTAGGAGATGGAGATTTAAGATGGAGATTTAATGGAGATTTAGTGGAGATTTAATGGAGATTTAATGGAGATTTAATGGAGATTTAATGGAGATTTAATGGAGATTTAATGGAGATTTAGTGGAGATTTAATGGTAATTTAGGAGATTTAGTGGAGATTTAATGGAGATTTGGAGATTTAGGGAGATTTAGGAGATTTAGGAGATTTAGTGGAGATTTGGTGGAGATTTAGTGGAGATTTAGTGGAGATTTAATGGAGATTTAGTGAGAGATTTAGTTTAGGGAGATTTACTTGGTGGAGATTTAGTGGAGATTTAGTGGAGATTTAATGGTGGAGATTTAGTGAGATTTAGTGGAGATTTAGTGGAGATTTAATGTAGATTTAATGGAGATTTAATGGAGATTTAAAGGAGATTTAAAGGAGATTTAATGGAGATTTAATGGAGATTTAAAGGAGATTTAAAGGAGATTTAATGGAGATTTAATGGAGATTTAAAGGAGATTTAAAGGAGATTTAATGGAGATTTAATGGAGATTTAGTGGAGATTTAGTGGAGATTTAGTGGAGATTTAGTGGAGATTTAGTGGATTTAGTAGATTTAATGGAGATTTAATGGAGATTTAATGGAGATTTAAAGGAGATTTAATGGAGATTTAGTGGAGATTTAATGGAGATTTAATGGAGATTTTGGTGGAGATTTAGTGGAGATTTAGTGGAGATTTAATGTAGATTTAATGGAGATTTAATGGAGATTTAGAGATGATTTAGTGGAGATTTAATGGAGATTTAAAGGAGATTTAAAGAGATTTAAAGGAGATTTAATGGAGATTTAATGGAGATTTAAAGGAGATTTAAAGGAGATTTAATGGAGATTTAGTGGAGATTTAATGGAGATTTAAAGGAGATTTAAAGGAGATTTAATGGAGATTTAATGGAGATTTAAATTTAATGGAGATTTAAAGGAGATTTAAAGGAGATTTAATGGAGATTTAATGGAGATTTAAAGGAGATTTAAAGGAGATTTAATGGAGATTTAATGGAGATTTAATGGAGATTTAATGGAGATTTAAAGGAGATTTAAAGGAGATTTAATGGAGATTTAATGGAGATTTAAAGGAGATTTAATGGAGATTTAATGGAGATTTAGTGGAGATTTAATGGAGATTTAATGGAGATTTAGTGGAGATTTAATGGAGATTTAATGGAGATTTAGTGGAGATTTAGTGGAGATTGGCGGAGATGTGGTGGAATTTAGTGGAGATTTAGTTGGAGATTTAGTGGAGATTTAGTGGAGATTTAATTTAGTGAGATTTAATGGAGATTTAATGGAGATTTAGTGGAGATTTAGTGGAGATTTAATTTAGGAGATTTAGTGGATTTGGAGATTTAGGAGATTTAAAGGAGATTTAATGGAGATTTAATGGAGATTTAATGGAGATTTAATGGAGATTTAATGAGATTTAAAGAGATTTAAAGGAGATTTAATGGAGATTTAATGGAGATTTAAAGGAGATTTAAAGGAGATTTAATGGAGATTTAATGGAGATTTAATGGAGATTTAATGGAGATTTAATGGAGATTTAATGGAGATTTAATGGAGATTTAATGGAGATTTAATGGAGATTTAGTGGAGATTTAATGGAGATTTAGTGGATTCCTTCCACCATGTCCAACATGTCCATACACCACACTTCTTGGCCATGATCAGAAGACGAGCGAAGAAAACGACATGACGTTTTTAAGGATATTTCATCTTGAATTAGATTTCGATTTTGCACCTCCTGGGAAAAGTGGATGGTAATTTCCTGCAGAGACCCGATCGTGCTTTTTAATAACCGTCATACCTGCACTGCTGAAACTTCTTATTGAGATTAGAGAGCGATTGGAGATTCATCATTATTAGCGATTAATTCGATGTGTCCCGCTGGGTCTTTTGTGTATGTTCCTATAGGGTGTCCTTTGGGGCTTCTATGAGTTTGTTTTGGGTCTTCAATGAACATCCTTTAGGGCCCCCTGGGTCTTTTGTGTATCTCCTATGGGTATCCTTTGGGGCTTCTATGAGTTTGCTTTGGGTCTTCAATGAACATCCTTTAGGGCCCCCTGGGTCTTTTGTGTATTTCCTATAGGGTGTCCTTTGGGGCTTCTATGAGTTTGCTTTAGGTCTTCAATGAACATCCTTTAGGGCCCCCTGGGTCTTTTGTGTATCTTCTAGGGGTCTCCTTAGGGGCTTCTATGAGGTTGCTTTGGGTCTTCAATGAACATCCTTTAGGGCCCCCTGGGTCTTTTGTGCATCTCCTATGGGTATCCTTTGGGGCTTCTATGAGGTTGCTTTGGGTCTTCAATGAACATCCTTTAGGGCCAGCTGGGTCTTTTGTGCATCTCCTATGGGTATACTTTGGGGCTTCTATGAGTTTGCTTTGGGTCTTCAATTAATATCCTTTAGGGCCCCCTGGGTCTTTTGTGTATTTCCTATAGGTGTCCTTTGGGGCTTCTTTGAGTTTGCTTTAGGTCTTCAATGAACATCCTTTAGGGCCCCCTGGGTCTTTTGTGTATCTTCTGGGGGTCTCCTTAGGGGCTTCTATGAGGTTGCTTTGGGTCTTCAATGAACATTCTTTAGGGCCCCCTGGGTCTTTTGTGTATCTCCTATGGGTATCCTTTGGGGCTTCTATGAGGTTGCTTTGGGTCTTCAATGAACATCCTTTAGGGCCAGCTGGGTCTTTTGTGCATCTCCTATGGGTATACTTTGGGGCTTCTATGAGTTTGCTTTGGGTCTTCAATTAATATCCTTTAGGGCCCCCTGGGTCTTTTGTGTATTTCCTATAGGTGTCCTTTGGGGCTTCTTTGAGTTTGCTTTAGGTCTTCAATGAACATCCTTTAGGGCCCGCTGGGTCTTTTGTGCATCTCCTATGGGTATCCTTTGGGGCTTCTATGAGTTTGCTTTGGGTCTTCAATGAATATCCTTTAGGGCCCCCTGGGTCTTTTGTGTATTTCCTATAATTGTCCTTTGGGGCTTCTATGAGTTTGCTTTAGGTCTTCAATGAACATCCTTTAGGGCCCCCTGGGTCTTTTGTGTATCTCCTATGGGTATCCTTTGGGGCTTCTATGAGTTTGCTTTGGGTCTTCAATGAACATCCTTTAGGGCCCCCTGGGTCTTTTGTGTATCTCCTATGGGTATCCTTTGGGGCTTCTATGAGTTTGCTTTGGGTCTTCAATGAATATCCTTTAGGGCCCCTGTCTGTGTATCTCCTATGGGTCTCCTTTGGGGCTTCTATAGGTTTGCTTTGGGTCTTCCATGAACATCCTTTATGGCTCCCGTGGGTCTTCTGTGTATCTCCTATGGGTTTCCTTTGGGGCTTCTATGAGTTTGCTTTGGGTCTTCAATGAATATCCTTTAGGGCTCCTGTCTGTGTATCTCCTATGGGTCTCCTTTCGGACTTCTATGAATCTGCTTTGGGTCTACTTATGAATCACCTTTAGGGCTCCTGTGGATCATCTATGTATCTCCTTTTGGGTGTCCTATGAGTCTGCTTTGGGTCTTCAGTGAACCTCTTTTGGCACCACCTTTTTCCTTTGGACCTCTTATGGAACTGAACACTGGGAAATCAAACTGAGCCAGACCATGTTCTCGAGTCCGTTTGAAAGCATGTGACAGGGCAGGAAGTGGGCGGAGCATGGCCAGGGAGTGGGCGAGGCTTTTTTGACAGTGCCAGGAAATATCGAAAGCGCTTTTGCAAATTTAAGTTTCGCAAATTTAAGTTTCGCAAATTTAAGTTTCGCAAATTTAAGTTTCGCAAATTTAAGTTTTGCTAATTTCGCAAATTGGTTTAGATTCCCGATTTGGCTGATGCGTCTCATATGAGCGCCCTCCAGTGTTACGTCACAGAACTGCAAGGCAAAAAGGGTTCATAAGGTGAACCTTGGAGCAGATATATATAATTGTACACATGTCTAGGACAAACAATGAAAGGGATTCTTGTGTGTGTGTGTGTGTGTGTGTGTGTGTGTGTGTGTGTGTGTGTGTTTTAATCATAAATTACAGCTCAGGTGCACGGTGTGTTCTTGTTCCTCGAGCGCCCGCATATATCTCAGCACACAAGAGCCGGTAATGATATAACAGGTAAAAGCCATACACCTGGCCTTTCTCAGCTTATCGCTGTGATCGTGGGAAGCTGACAGACACGCAGGAAGCCCGAGCTCAGCCTGCTAGGCTTTTATTATTACTATTTTTAATTTTATTGCTACTGCATCTTTTTTTTTTTATTTTTTTTTTTTCAGAAATGCATGAATACAATGATAAGGATGTTGCGAATGTAGCCGGAATGGCTTATCTCAGTCTGCTTCGGGGGTTTATCCTTCCCTTTTTCGCTTCCTCATTTTCTCCCCCCCTCTCTCTCTCTCGGTTCTCTCGCTCCGTCCACGAAACTCCTGCATTGAGTGTATAAATTACCTTAGGATTCATTAATCTGTGCACAAAATGCAGACAGGGTCCTGCAGGCATATAGAGGGGAAGAGTGCTCTGTACATCCTGCTTTTTCTACCACGGAATAGCGAATGTTCAAGAGCGACTTACAACAGGGCGGATGTGGGTTATAAGCCTTGCTGCTGTGGTGGTGGTGCCGGGATTTGAACCTGTGACCCTTTGGCCACAATGACCCAATGCCTTAACGCACTCATAAGGGAAGATGTTCCTCATTCCGTGACAAGGGTGTTGTGTAACGTCCTGTGAGGCGCAGAGGCTTGCGGTGGAATTGGGGGAGGAGACTGGTGTAGCTTCCAACCGTTGGAGCCATGCCGTCAAGCTCCTTGAGCAAGGCCCTTAACCTTCTGTGTGTCAGTGTCTGAATACTTTTGATAATATAGATAAGGCCATTTAGGAAGTGTTATAGTATTATATATATATATATATATATATATATATATATAAAACATGGGGCACGATGGCATAGTGGTTAGTACGTTCGCCTCACACCGCCAGGGTCCATGGTTCGATTCCCGTCTTGGCCATGTGTGTGTGGAGTTTGTGCATGTTCTCCCCGTGCCTCAGGGAGTTTTTTCTTCCGGGTTCTCCGGTTTCCTCCCCCGGGTCCAAAAAAAACATGCACGGTAGGTTGATTGATTGGCACCTTGGAAAATTGTCCCTAGTGTATGAATGTGTGTGTGTGTGTGTGTGTGTGTGTGCCATGCGATGGGTTGGCATTCCATCCAGGGTGTATCCTGCCTTAATGCCCATAGACGCCTGAGATAGGCACAGACTCCCCGTGACCAGAGGTAAAGCGGTGTTTGTAGATGAATGAATGAATGAATGAATGATATATATATATATATATATATATATATATATATATATATATATATATATATATATATATATATTTATTGCCATCACTTCCACTACTTGTACTTCTTCTAAACGTCACTCACAACAAATATTGATTTCATTTCCATTTTTTCTTTTTTTTTTCCGCTCAATTTGCATTTTGTAAACTGACAAATAAATATTCCACTGCTTTATCCGATCTTCCCCTCGGGTCACGGGGAGTCTGTGCCTATCTCACGGCGTCTATGGGCATTAAGGCAGGATACACCCTGCATGGAATGCCAACCCATCGCAGGACACACACACACACACACACACACACACACACTACGGGACAATTTTTTCCAAGGTTGCCAATCAACCTTCCGTGCATGTTTTTGGACTGGGGAGGAAAACCGGAGAACCCGGGAAAAAACCCCTGAGGCACGGGGAGAACATGCACAAAACTCCACACACACATGGCCGAGACGGAAATCGAACGAACCCCGGACCCTGGAGGTGTGAGGCGAACGTGCTAAACCACTAAACCACCATTGCCCCCTTCAAAAAAAAAAAAAAAAAAAAATAAAATATATATATATATATATATATATATAATTTTTTTTTCTCTAAGAACTTGACACTTATGCGTGAAGACCTCACACCATTTTAATGCCTAATTTACCTCTGAGAGAAACAGTGAGAGGATGTGGGAGACACAGAGGGAGAGAGGGAGAGAGAGGGAGAGAGAGAGAGAGAGAGAGAGAGGGAGTAATTGTGCATTAATACTGTATGTAAAAGAGATAAGTGAAGTACATTAGGGAAGTGCTGCCTCAGTGATTAAGGTGTTGGCCTTTGAATCGGAAGGTCATGAATTCCCAACACAACCAAAGCTGCCTCTGTGGGGGCCTCGGTTTTAACGGCCTCGTTGCGTAAATGAGATAAGCGTAAAGTCCCCGTGGATGGAGGGCGTCGTGTAAAAACCGGAATCTAAAAGCATTACGTTTGGTCGCTGAGGTAAAAACGAATATTAAAAAAAAAAAAAACGCCAGGAAGGAGTAACATGTATTTCAATTCCAACTCCCACGGCGCTCCTCGCTGACAGACATCGTAAAACGAGGAACAGCGCGAAATGTGAGTGTGTGCACGGCGCGAAAACGAGGAACTGCTCAAACGTTTGGCACTTCCCTTTGTCAGCGGAGACGCTGATGGAAACAGCAGCTGCGCGATTGCGTTCGGCATGTTTATTTGTTTCTTTTCTTTTTTTTTTTATTTTGTCGTTTGCGAAACCAGGCCTTGTTTTCCCTCGTTTTACACTTCGTCCTCACAGATCCCGATTTTCTCGTTTCTAGTTCAAATTCCTGTTTTCTACTTATATGATACGTATATCTCATTTTATATATATATATATATATATATATATATATATATATATATATATATATATATATATATATATATATATATATAAGGGGGGCCACGGTTTTAGTGGTTTAGTGGTTAGCACGTTCGCCTCACACCGTCAGGGTCCGGTCCGGGTTCGATTCCCGTCTCGGCCATGTGTGTGTGTGAGTTTGTGCATGTTCTCCCCGTGTCATCAGGGGGTTTTTCTCCTGGTTCTCTGGTTTCCTCCCCCTGGTCCAAAAAAATGCACGGTAGGTTGATTGGCACCTTGGAAAATTGTCCCTAGTGTATGAATGTGTGTGTGTGTGTGTGTGTCCTGCGATGGGTTGGCATTCCATCCAGGGTGTATCCTGCCTTAATGCCCATAGACGCCTGAGATAGACACAGACTCCCCGTGACCCGAGGGAAGATCGGATAAAGCGGGTAGTTAGAAGATGGAATGAATGAATTATATTTGAATATATATATTATATATATATATATATATATATATATATATATATATACAAAATATACGATATAAATTGAAATATATGATGCAAATTAAATATACAGTGGGGAAAACGTGGGCGCTATCCCCATTGTTTGAACGTCTGAAGTTGCAAACCCGAACCGTTTCCATACGACTGCTGAAACCCCGCCCCCTCTTGGAAACGAGCTCTTCGGATTCGTCAGAGCGCGCCGTCATGTTGCATTTGGTATTTCGCAAAGTACGGGGGCGGGAGGCGGAGAACTACGGAAGCTCGTTGTGCCAAACCGAGTGAAATCGTAAAAATCGCATTTTGGTTTTTTTCAGCATAAACCGCAAACTCGAATCAATCCATAATCTCCCAGCTCTAGTTCTACTGTGCATACTAATATATTGCCGAAAGAAATGACAAAAATGAGGAAAACGAATTTTACGTTTTGGAAAAAGCCCTTCGTTTTTTGGCCTCGTTGGTGTTTTTTTTCTCGTTATCATAAACACCCTTTAAGATAAAAAAATGTACGATATTTTTACCGAACAAAGAAGTAAACGCTATTCCAAATTTAGTGTATTTCATCCTTTCTTGATAGCCAATAGCCAATAGTCTCCTTCCTTAATAGCCATTCGTTGTGTCGGAGGCGGGGCTAAACACTGCTTTTTAACATCACGTTAAAAATCAGTGTTTAGCCCCGCCTCCTTCACAACGAATGTACCGTTAATGTATCATCAATGTACCGAACTTTTCACAATTTAAACGCTGTTTTGTTTACGTTGAGGATCGCGTGACAAATCTTCCTTCTGTGAAAGGAAACATCTCGGACATTTTCCTTGGGCTCGATAAATCATTACGTTAAATTTGCAGCATTTGCCGAACGCCCTCATCCAGAGCCACTTACTGCTGAGCAATTGAGGGCCTTGCTCAGGGGCCCCACTAGCAGCAGCTTTTTTTTTTTTTTTTTTGGCGATGCTGGGATTTGAACCCGCGATCTTCTGGTCCAACGCCCACTGCTTCAACCACTGAGCTCCCTGTTCCCTCTACAAACCCCCACAGAAATCCAGTGGAGCTTCTTCTCAGAAGAGTAACGATGAAACGCTTTGTTAATCGTCCGTTGGCCGGCCCTTAACGCTTTTCTTATCTTAACGTTTTTTCTTCGGTTAGCGCGAATCAGGCCGGCAAATTCACCGTCCTGCTGTCCCCCCCCCCCACCCCAGAGACGACTCTTCAGCGCCGAAGCCTGTCTACTACAGATCCCCGGCAGATGACAGGTAGATCGAGTGGCACAGATGCACAAGACAAGGGCGACGAGCAGAAAGAACGCTCCCTGAGCGTCCCTGGCGATGGCAATTCTTACGAAAAAAGAACGTAAGCCGAATATTCGTGGGAAACATTGCCAGTCGGTTTGCAGACGATCGTGTTTGTCAAGTTATTGTTATACACGGTGGACCAAAGTGTTACATCTAACGCAGAGCCAGGCTTATAATAATTAATTAATTAATTAATTAATTCATTCATTCATCTTCTAGCGCTTTATCCAATCTTCCCTCGGGTCACGGGGAGTCTGTGTCTATCTCAGGCGTCTATGGGCATTAAGGCAGGATACACCCTGGATGGAATGCCAACCCATCGCAGGACACACACACACACACACACACACACACACACACACACACACACACACACCCACTCACACACACACACACACACACACACACACACATACACTAGGGACAATTTTCCAAGGTGCCAATCAACCTACCGTGCATGTTTGTTGGACCGGGGGAGGAAACCGGAGAACCCGGAGGAAAAAACCCCCTGAGGCACGGGGAGAACATGCAAACTCCACACACACATGGCCGAGACGGGAATCGAACCCGGACCCTGGCGTTGTGAGGCGAACGTGCTAACCACTAAACCACCGCGCCCCTCGCTATGCAAGGTTAACCGATATAAATGAACAAAGTGCACCAGCGCCATCTACTGGAAATACACGGTGACGTTATCATAGCAAATACTGAGGGACTTTCTCAAGGGCCCACTAGTGGCAGTGGAATTTGAACCTTCCAGTCCAGAGGCCTTTAAGCATTGAGCTACTACCTCCCTGAACCGCAATGTTTATATTTACAGCATTTTCCAGACACCCTTATCCAGAGCGACTTAAAACTGAGGGGTTGAGGGTTAAGGGCCTGGATCAATTACCTTAATCCCTTGCATAAATGGGATTTAAACGTGCGATCTGCCGGTCCAGAGCCCAATGACAGTGAGTGCTCTCTCTCTCTCTCTCTATAACTCTCTATATATATATATATATATATATATATATATATATATATACACCACAACGAAACACATTGTGTTGAATGGAATGGAAAATAGTTGCGTAATAGGGGTGAATCGTATCGCATTTTGTTCGGCTCAATGCAGCGTACTTTTGCTTTGTAATGCCTCGCTGCTCATTCCCCGGCGTCCGGAGTTCGAATCCCGCCGACGTCCCTCTCAGCTGGCGCCCGGAGACCAAGAGAGCAAATATCTCTCTAAACGCATACTTTAGCCTGAGCACTTAAATTCTCCGCCAATGAAATGAAGCTTTCTTATTTCTCCAGACAGCATACTTATCGATTTACTTCCCTACCCTCTTAACGTATCGTTAGTGTTAGTAACCAATATATTATATTTACATAATTTAATTTATATATATATTTTCTAGAAAAGATTCCAGTATTCAGTTCTGAACATAGTGCTGTGGACTGTTTTTTTTTTTTTTTTTCCCCCAAGGGGCCTTTGCTCAAGGGCCAAAAGGGGCAGCTTGGTCGTGGTATGTGTGTGTGTATGTATATGTATATATATATATATATATATATATATATATATATATATATATATATATATATATATATATATATATATATATATATATATATCTCTACACATACCACGGGGAAGTCAAAAAGTAAAGGGACATTTGTATGTAAAGGGACATATATTTAATATACCTTTACTTTTTGACTTCCCCTTGTGTGTGTGTGTGTGTGTGTGTGTGTGTGTATATGTACACATATATATATACATACATACATACATACATATATTTGTAATCTTTAACATTGTTTAAAAGTGTTGTAATTTAATTTTACAGATTTTTTTCTCAGTAACTGTCATAAATTACTGTTACTCTTATTTTGTAACGCCATTAAATGTGACAGGATTTTAACCCTTTATTGCCCAACTCAAGTATATGTGTGTGTGTGTGTGTGTGTGTGTGTGTGTGTGTGTGTGTGTGTGTGTGTGCCGAGTGCCGAGTGCACGGTGGTTTAGTGGTTAGCACGTTCGCCTCACACCTCCAGGGTCCGGGTTCGATTCCCGTCTCGGCCATGTGTGTGTGGAGTTTGTGCATGTTCTCCCCGTGCGTCAGGGGGTTTTTCTCCGGGTTCTCCGGTTTCCTCCACCGGTCCAAAAACATGCACGGTAGGTTGATTGGCCTTATCTTGGAAAATTGTCCCTAGTGTATGAGTGTGTGTGTGTGTGTGTGTGTGTTGTGTGTGTGTGTGTGTGTATCCTGATGGGTTGGCATTCCATCCAGGGTGTATCCTGCCTTAATGCCCATAGACGCCTGAGATAGACACAGACTCCCCGTGACCCGAGGGAAGATCGGATAAAGCGGTAGAAGATGAATGAATGAATGAATTTCCCATCATTTGAATTCCTCAGGAAAAGCACAGGTAAGCGCTCGTTTTTACGAGGTTAACGCGGCTGACGGGAGACGAGTTGAGCCGTGCGAGATTATACATTTCTCTACAATGTTCATTGGTGTCTGTAGATGTGCAGTCGTAATTATGCCATTAAGAGGTGATTGAGGCAGAGCCCCACTGAAGGCCGAGGCATGAAACGCACAACCCGTCACTCCCGTTTCCACACTCCAGCTGGCCGACCCTACGAGCTGATTTCACCGAGATAATATGACACTTGGAGAGAGAGAGAGAGAGAGAGAGAGAGAGAGAGGTTTGGAACAGGTACAGAGACTAATACATGCACATCGTCCAATAAAAGCGGTAGGAGCGAGTCGGCTGAAGGATGTGCGGCGTCAGGATCCATCGGGGGGGAAACGGAATCGAGGACGGGGCGTCGCTGTTATCGCCGTCGTGCCATTACGCGACGAATCGCGACTCCTTATCGTTCCAGATGGCAGCGTCACTTATCACTTAGGTTCTGTGAGAATTTCACTTTGCAGAGAGAGAGAGAGAGAGAGAGAGAGAGAGAGAGATCAGTCTAAGCCCTGAAGATTATACATAGGTAAGGGGAGCAGATAAAAATCACCAGCACATCCTTTATATTATCCACGATCGCGCTGGTTGACGCCTCGTCCCCAACTTTATTCCATTTTGTTAGGGCTCAGGAGGCTTAAGGCACCGGGATACTGGTCGGAGGATTCGAGCCCCCGGTCCTTGGGTCCTTGAGCAAGGCCCTTAAGCCACTGTGCGACATATAGGGGCGACATATCATGCCTCTGACCATGGGATAACAAAAACAAGCTGGGATATGAGAAGAAATAATTCCACTGTGCTGTGAACAATGTTTATGTGATAAAAAAAGGACCAACCCCACATGTCTTTCCCGAACCCTAACCCTAACCCTAACCCTAACCCTAGAGGAAACGTATGTTTATATGATAAACAGGACCATGTACACACCCAAGGCTTTTGTGTTTTTTTTTTGGGACACGTGAACGTTATTCTAGCATCTATAAATGAAATGTAGTCAAAAACACACAAGCATTAGACAGTACATGACTTCATGTGGAGTGCAAATGTGACATTTTAGGCTTTATGAGGGAAGAGTGTGATTAGAACGCAAACACACACACAGTCAAACACGGAGGTTAAAGGAGCAGTGAAATGAACCAACATGGCAACCATTCCGTACATTTACGGCATTTTGGAGACGTCCTTATCCAGAGCGATCTGAGGAGTTGAGAGTTAAGGGCCTTGCTCGAGGGCCCGCTAGTGGCAACGTAGACTATTTGGACAGAAACGCACAATTCCCTTTATTTCAATTCGGCAGGAAAAGGTGTATGGTGTAGGGAGGTGTGTAGCCCAGTGCTTAAGGTGTTGGACTCTGGACCGGAAGATCATGGGTTCAAACCCCACCACCACCAAGATGTCACTAGTGGGCCCCTGAGCAAGGCCCTTAACCCTCAATTGCTCAGTTGTAAGTCGCTCTGGATAAGAGCGTCTGCCAAATGCTGCAAATGTAAATGTAGATTCATTCATTCATTCATCTTCTACCGCTTTATCCGATGTTCACTCGGGTCACAGGGAGCCTGTGCCTATCTCAGGCGTCTATGGGCATTAAGGCAGGATACACCCTGGATGGAATGCCAACCCATCGCAGGGCACACACACACACATTCACACACACATTCATACACTAGGGACAATTTTCCAAGGTGCCAATCAACCTACTGTGCATGTTTTTGGACCGGGGGAGGAAACCGGAGAACCCGGAGAAAAACCCCCTGAGGCACGGGGAGAACATGCAAACTCCACACACACATGACCGAGACGGGAATCGAACCCGGATCCTGGCGGTGTGAGGCGAATGTGCTAACCACTACGCCACCGTGCCTCACGTAAATGTAGATGTGCAGTCTTAATTATTCTATTAAGAGGTGATTCAGGCACTGAAGGCATGAAAACCCCACAAACTGCCCACTTCTGTTTGAGATTTGAACCCGCGATCTTCTGGTCCAGAGGCCAATGCTTTTAACCACTGAGCTCCCTGCTTCCCACGTACTGTACATCAGTTCTCTGATCCGTCTTTTGGCGAAGTTTTTCTGAGAAATTCTGGAACGATTCTGCTCTTTAGATCCGGGCGATACGTCCTGTTTGTAGTTTTGGGCTGCCATGTTTATCCCGCAGTGCCACACACACACACACACACACACACACACACACACACACACACACACACCTCCCCATTCAACAACGTGGTTGTGTTTGAGGTCCTTTATTACCACAAACTTTAGGGCTTTGGTTTGTTGAAGTTGCAAAACCGAAGCATTTCCGTACGACTGATGAAACCCCGCCCCCCCCTCTTGGAAACCAGCTATACGGATTGGTCAGAGCGCCACCATGTTGTATTTGGTATTTTGCAAATGTGATGCGGCGGCTGCGGCGGCGTGAGAACTACGGAAGCTCGCTGTGCCAAACCGAGGTGACAGTCGTAAAATCGATTTTCAACACCGAACATAAACCACAAACTGGAATGAATCGATTATAACGATTAATCGGCCCGGCTCTAGAGTTCATCAGTCTACGGGTACGGAATTTTCCATTGGAAGTAAAGTGGAATATCTGGAGATTTATCGATTTCCTGGTCAAAGGAAATCTTGGTAGACCGTTGTCACACACACACACACACACACACACACACACACACACAGTCGACAGAACGTGAGGCTTGTCTTTGGTTTTACCTCCTCAGTACATCCTCTAGCCTTTATGGTCCTCGTTAAAGGGAAAAACATGTTTAACGTCCCGGACGCCGGACACTCCGTTTGCTCAGTAAACCCGAGTTGAAAATGCTTTATGGCCTCACGCCGTACATCACCCTCTTCGCGCCCGTCATATCGTTGTCTGCCGTAAAGCGTGTTGTGATGTATAGGAGAGCAATGCGGTAGCTTGTGGGGGCGCACTGACTTTCGCACCGCGCACTAAATATCAATCTCTTCTAATAAAGTGCTGCCGGAGACACATTTAGTCTCTTCTATCAATCACGGGTAGCGTTCCGTAGGGTGCGGGTACGCTCGAATCGGACAAGGCGATTAATGTGGTGTGTCACACACACACAAACACACACACACACACACACACACAAAGTGACCAAATACACACTCCATGCACTACACACAGAGGTGAGGGATTAATCGTCATTAGCAATTAAATCGAGTTTATGGTTGAAGATATGTTGAAAATACGAAAATGCATGCGGTGAAGGCGGAGATGTAATGCGGGGACATTTCCGAAGCGTGAGTGGATGCACTGAAGTTTGTTTATTCATTTGTTCTTTTTTTTGTTGTTTGTTGTTGATTTGTTTGGGTTTCGCTCATTCACCAACAGAGCAGATCATTGACATAGTAATGTACACTGCGTTAATCACACATAACATTAGTGATGTTTAATTGAATTAGCGTTAACGTCTTAATGACATTACATTTTGGCAGACGCCCTTATCCAGAGCGACTTACAACTGAGCAATTGAGGGTTAATATGTTATACATACATGTATGTATATATATATGTATGTATATACTGTATATATATATATCTATATATATATATATATATATATATATATATATATATATATATATATATACAGTAGAAGACGAATGAATGAATGTGAATGATATATGATATATATATATATATATATATATATATATATATATATATATATATATATATATATATATATATATATATATATATATATATGCATCATTCATTCGTCTTGTACCACCGCTATATCCGACCTTCCTTGGGGTCGTAGGGAACCTGTGTCTATCTCAGGCGTCTTAGTGGTATATAGGCAGGATAGGATGGAATGCCAACCCATCACAGGACACACACACACACACACACACACACACACACACACATTCACACACACACACCATTCATACACTTATATACATGGGACAATTTTTTCCAAGGTGCTAATCAACCTACTGTGCTTGTTTTTGGACCAGGAGGAAACCGGAGAACCCGGAGAAAAAAAACCCCCTGAGGCACGGGGAGAACATGCAAACTCCACACACATATGGCCGAGACAGGAATCGAACCCGGATCCTGGCGGTGTGAGGCGAACGTGCTAACCGCTAAACCACCATGTCCCAATATATATATATATCTATATATATATATATATATATATATTATATAATATATATATATATATATATATATATATATAGCATAGAGGAGTTGGTGTTAAATCTAATGTCAGATCTTGCGCTAATTCATGAGTCCCACAACTCCACAGTTGATCCTCCTCATGATCACACACTTCATGATTAAATGATCACACGCTGCATGTCATAAAAAATCTGGTTCCTCAGAAAAGTTTCCATGGTAAAGAGACGGGTTTGTCCACAGGGGAATTCTCTCGTGGTTATCAGTGAAGCGGAAAAGAAAAAGAAATGTGTCGAAAAAGGAATGAAGGTGTAGCGGTGTGTGTGTGTGTGTGTGTGTGTGTGTGTGTGTGTGTGTGTGTGTGTGTGTGTGTGTGTGTGTGTGCGACGTCTCGGGCTGAACGTTGGCCATCAGGTTTAACCGGAAACAATGGGCCGGTCTAGTGCATCACAGGACCGGGCAAACCAGACCTGCAGGAAATGATGGTATAGCGGTTTAGAGAGACACACACACACACACACACACACACACACACACACACACACACACACACACACACACACACACACACACACATACACACACACACACACACACACACACACACACACACACACACACACACACACACACACACACACAGACACACACACACACACACACAAAAGGATTTCTACAGGCTACTGGGAGAAAACAAGGCGAGTAATCGGAGGCAGGTGCAGGAGGAGATAAGATAAGAGACGCAGCAACACAACAGCCTCCAACACAACAACACACTTCCTCTCATCTCTCCTCTCATACTTCCCCTCATATCTCCTCTCCCACTTCCTCTTATCTCTCCTCTCATACTTCCCCTCATATCTCCTCTCCCACTTCCTCTTATCTCTCCTCTCATACTTCCCCTAATCTCTCCTCTCCCACTTCCTCTCATCTCTCCTCATCTTCTCTCTCTCCTCTCCCATCTTCCCTCTCCCTCATTCATCATCTCTCTCTCCTCATCTCTCCTCTCCCACTTCCTCTCATCTCTCCTCTCCCACTTCCCCTCATCTCTCCTCTCATACTTCCCATCATATCTCCTCTCCTCATCTCTCCTCTCCCACTTCCCCTCATATCTCCTCTCCCACTTCCTCTCATCTCTCCTCTCATCTTCCCCTCATCTCTCCTCCTCTCCCATCCTCTCCTCTCTTCATCTCTTCTCTCCCACTTCCCCTCTCTCCCATCTCTCCTTTCTCTCATCTCTCCTCTCCTCATCTCTCCTCCCACTTCCCCTCATCTGTCCTCTCATACTTCCCATCATATCTCCTCTCCTCATCTCTCCTCTCCCACTTCCTCTCATCTCTCCTATCCCACTTCCCCTCATCTCTCCTCTCATACTTCCCATCATATCTCCTCTCCTCATCTCTCCTCTCCCACTTCCCCTCATCTCTCCTCTCCCACATCTCTCCTCTCATACTTCCCATCATATCTCCTCTCCCACTTCCTCTCATCTCTCCTCTCCCACTTCCTCTCATCTCTCCTCTCATACTTCCCATCATATCTCCTCTCCCACTTCCTCTCATCTCTCCTCTCCCACTTCCTCTCATCTCTCCTCTCATACTTCCCATCATATCTCCTCTCCCACTTCCTCTCATCTCTCCTCTCATACTTCCTATCATATCTCCTCTCCTCATCTCTCCTTCTCCCACTCTCCTCTCACTCCTCATCTCTCCTCCCACTTCCTCCTCACTTCTCTCCTGTCCCACTTCCCCTCATCTCTCCTCTCATACTTCCCATCATATCTCCTCTCCCACTTCCTCTCATCTCTCCTCTCCCACTGCCTCATCTCTCCTCTCCCACTCCCTCTCATCTCTCCTCTCCCACTCCCTCTCATCTCTCATCTCTCCTCTCACTGCCTCATCTCTCCTCTTCCATGCCTCATCCTCCTCTCCCACTTCCTCTCATCTCTCCTCTCCCACTCCCCTCATCTCTCCTCTCCCACTCCCCCTCATCTCTCCTCTCCCACTTCCCCTCATCTCTCCTCTCCACTCCTCTCATCTCTCCCTCCCACTTCCCCTCATCTCTCCTCTCCCACTCCCCTCATCTCTCCTCTCATCCCTCTTATCTCTCCCGACAGGAAATCCCCTCCAGCCTCTCTCCTCTCCCACTTCCTCTCATCTCTCCTCTCCCACTGCCTCATCTCTCCTCTTCCACTGCCTCATCTCTCCTCTCCCACTTCCTCTCATCTCTCCTCTCCCCCTTCCCCTCATCTCTCCTCTCCCACTGCCTCATCTCTCCTCTTTCCACTGCCTCATCTCTCCTCTCCCACTTCCTCTCATCTCTCCTCTCCCACTCCCTCATCTCTCCTCTCCCACTTCCTCTCATCTCTCCTCTCCCACTGCCTCATCTCTCTTCTCCCACTTCCCCTCATCTCTCCTCTCCCACTCCCTCTCATCTCTCCTCTCCCACTGCCTCATCTCTCCTCTCCCACTTCCTCTCAATCTCATCTCTACTCTCATACTTCCCATCATATGTCCTCTCCCACTTCCTCTCATCTCTCCTCTCCCATACTCTCCTATACATATCTCCTCTCCTCATCTCTCCTCTCCCACTTCCTCTCATCTCTCCTCTCCCACTTCCCCTCATCTCTCCTCTCCCACTTCCCCTCATCTCTCCTCATCTTCTCATCTGTCCTCTCCCACTTCCTCTCATCTCTCCTCTCCCACTGCCTCATCTCTCCTCTTCCCTCCTCATCTCTCCCCATCCTCTCTCATCTCTCCTCTCCCCCTGCCCATCTTCCTCCTCATCTCTCCTCTCCCACTGCCTCATCTCTCCTCTCCCACTTCCTCTCATCTCTCCTCTCCCACTTCCTCTCATCTCTCCTCTCCCATACTTCCCCTCATATCTCCTCTCCCACTTCCTCTCATCTCTCCTATCCCACTTCCCCTCATCTCTCCTCTCTACTTCCCACTCTCTCCTCTCCCTCCCACTTCCTCTCATCTCTCCTCTCCCACTGCCTCATCTCTCCTCTCCCACTCCTCACTCTCCTCTTCCACTGCCTCATCTCTCCTCTCCCACTGCCTCATCTCTCCTCTTCCACTGCCTCATCTATCCTCTCCCACTTCTCATCTCACTCTCTCCTCATATGTCCTCTCCCACTTCCTCTCATCTCTCCTCTCCCACTGCCTCATCTCTCCTCTTCCACTGCCTCATCTCTCCTCTCCCACTTAATCTCATCTCTACTCTCATACTTCCCATCATATGTCCTCTCCCACTTCCTCTCATCTCTCCTCTCCCACTTCCTCATCTCTCTCCACTCCCACTGCCTCATCTCTCCTCTCCCACTTCCTCTCATCTCTCCTCTCCCACTGCCTCATCTCTCCTCTTCCACTGCCTCATCTATCCTCTCCCACTTCCTCTCATCTCTCCTCTCATACTTCCCATCATCTCTCCTCTCCCATCTTCCTCTCCTCTCTCCTCTCCCTCCCACTGCCTCATCTCTCCTCTTCCCACTGCCTCATCTCTCCTCTCCCACTTAATCTCATCTCTACTCTCATACTTCCCATCATATGTCCTCTCCCACTTCCTCTCATCTCTCCTCTCATCCTCTCACTCTCATCTCCATCATCTCCTCATCTCTCCTCTCCTCCTCCCTCCTCATCTCTCCTCTCCATCTCTCTCATCTCATCCTCCTCTCTCTCTCATCTCTCTGTCCCCACTTCCCCTCCCCTCATCTCTCCTCTCCGACATCCCCTCATATCTCCTCTCCCACTTCCTCTCATCTCTCCTCTCCCACTGCCTCATCTCTCCTCTTCCACTGCCTCATCTCTCCTCTCCCACTTCCCCTCATCTCTCCTCTCCCACTCCTCTCTTCTCTCCATCTCTCCTCTTCCACTGCCTCATCTATCCTCTCCCACTTCCTCTCATCTCTCCTCTCCCACTCCCTCATCTCTCCTCTCCTCACTTCCCCTCTCTCCTCTGCACTCCCCTCCTCTCTCTCCTCTCCCACTGCCTCATCTCTCCTCTTCCCACTGCCTCATCTCTCCTCTCCCACTTCCCCTCATCTCTCCTCTCCCACTGCCCTCCTCATCTCTCCTCTCCCACTTCCCCTCATCTCTCCTCTCCCACTTCCCCTCATCTCTCCTCCCCTCCCACTTCCCCTCATCTCTCCTCTCCCACTCCTCCCTCTCCCATCTCTCCTCTCCCACTTCCCCTCATCTCTCCTCTCCCACTTCCTCTCATCTCCTCTCCCACTTCCCCTCATCTCTCCTCTCCCACTTCCCCTCATCTCTCCTCTCCTCTCCACTTCCCCTCAAACCCTGTGTCCAAACCCGTCTGACTTCATGATGTTCTGTCTGACAAGCTGAAGTGAGATTTTGATAGCCTAGGCGGACTATGGTGTGTGTGGAGGTGTGTGTGAGTGTGTGTGTGTGTGTGTGTGTGTGTGTGTGTGTGTGAGTGTGTGTGTGTGTGTGTAGTGTGTGTGTGTGTGTGAGTGTGTGTGTGTGTGTGTGGTGTGTGATTGTGTGTGTGAGTGTGTGTGTGAGTGAGTGTGTGTGTGGATGTGTGGATATGGGGTGTGTGTGAGTGTGTGAGTGTGTGTGAGTGTGTGTAGTGTGTGTGAGTGTGGTGTGCAAGATAACTGATTGTCCATTATTATTGCCCGTGTAATTTGTGTAATTATGATTATATGAACAACATCCAGCATCAAAACATTTCCTGATCTTTCATCATTACTTTGAGTGAGACGGTGTGAAGGCAAATTTCCTTTTCTCTCTCTCTCCCCCCCTCCCCCCCTCTCTCTCTCTCTCCCCCACTTCCTCTCTCTCTTCACTCTCTCCCCTCTCCTATCTCTTTCTCTCCCCCTCTCTCTCTCCCTCTCTCTACCCTCTCTCCCCCCCCTTCTCTCCTCTCTCTCTCCCTCTCTCTCTCTCTCTCTCACTTTCTCTACCTCTACCCCTCTCCTCTCAGTCTCCCTTTATTCCTCCTTTCACTTTCTTTCTCTCTTTGTTTCCTCTTCCTCCTTTTCTTTCTTCCTCTTGTTCTGCTCCCCCTCTCTCTTTTTCTCTTCTCTTCTCTCTCTCTTTCTCTCTCTCTCTCTCTCTCTCTCTCATATACACATATATACACACATATATATATATATATATATATAAAATCAATCAAGTAAAACTCAAGTAAAAATATTTACTCCTGATTAATCACACATTAATTAATCGCACATTTTCATATATACATTAATATAGTGAGGAGATCGTACCTGTTGTGAATGCGCAGCTAGTAGGTGTAATTCGGGGGGGGGGAATTTAGGTGAGTGGATGCACTGAACGTTTATTTATTTATTTGTAACATAATGCAAAATCGCTTTAACGGCGATAAACGCGTTAATATATATATATATATATATATATATATATATATATATATATATATATATATATATATATATATAGATATACACAGCAAGCGAAAATAATGAGTAACTTAGAAACCCTGAGGTAAAATATTTAGATGTTTGTAAGTAAATTATAAACACACCAGTGGGAAACGTTGAACTCCCTACAGTTATTCTGATTCATTCATAATCCATTTATTTCCAGTAGCATTTGCTGAAAATTTTCCACCCGAAAATACTTTTAAAGTGTCTTATTATAAAATACGCCAGCACAATCCTGGATGTTGGAATCTCACACTTGCATATTACTTGCATGTCAGACAGATTTCCTCTGCTGGCGGATGAAAGCGTACATTCTGAAGCGTTATCAGATGACGGTTCTGGGTCAGCTCAGCGTGAACCCCCTGTCCATTCTCAAATCAAGCCTCGGAAGGATAAAAGCGCGGGAGACGACCGGACCAAGCCGGGCTTTTGCAGCAGTCAGTCGTCTTTAAGGATCATTTCTCCGGATAAATGTGGATTTCAGGAGCCTGATTGTTAGTTACGGATCTTTGAAGCTGGCGGATTAGAGAACGTCGAAACCCCCTTCCCCTTCCCCTTCCCCTTCCCCGGCTCGGCTCGGCTCGCAGATCGTCCCATTTATCCGCAGGGCGTGAAAACTGCATTATGCATGAAGCGTCTATTTTTGTCTGAGTTGCTATTGTACAAATTCAGCACGCTTTAATTATTGGGCATTAGACCGTAATGCAGTCACAGCAGTGAGAAACTGTGTTTGGGTTTCATATTTTAGAATATATATATATAGAGGAAAATTCTTGCCACGTTTTATAGCTTAATTTGTTACCGCTGTGAAAGTCTTCATTCCGTTCGGATAGAAAGTGTACGACATTATTATTATTATTATTATTATTATTATTATTATTATTATTCACGTTTTACGTTAAATTCACTCGTTTTTATTAACGCAGCGTGCAATACTATGTGAGCGATCTGCTCGTTTACTCAGCGTTGTGTTGGCGAAGGAACGAAACCCGAACAACAACAAAAAAAGAAGAAATGAATACAAATAATTCAGCGCATCCACTTCCTAAATTTCCCTGAATTACGCCCTACTAGTGGCGTATTTTACAACAACAGGTATGAGCTCCTATATTAGCGTATATGGAACCTATCAGCAGTTTATATGGAAAGCAACCAAAACCGGAACATAATTCTTAAAGGAGCCACGTCCCATATTTAAAACAACTAAAACATTCATTCATTTTGCGTATATATGGAACCTATCAGCAGTTTATATGGAAAGCAACCAAAACCGGAACATAATTCTTAAAGGAGCCACGTCCCATATTTAACAACTAAAAAATATTCATTCATTAGCGTATATGGAACCTATCAGCAGTTTATATGGAAAGCAACAAACAAAACCGGAACATAATTCTTAAAGGAGCCACGCCCCATATTTAACAACTAAAACATTCATTCATTAGCGTATATGGAACCTATCAGCAGTTTATATGGAAAGCAACCAAAACCGGAACATAATTCTTAAAGGAGCCACGCCCCATATTTAACAACTAAAATATTCATTCATTAGCGTATATGGAACCTATCAGCAGTTTATATGGAAAGCAACCAAAACCGGAACATAATTCTTAAAGGAGCCAACGCCCCATATTTAACAACTAAAATATTCATTCATTAGCGTATATGGAACCTATCAGCAGTTTATATGGAAAGCAACCAAAACCGGAACATAAACGGTTCTTAAAGGAGCCACGCCCCATATTTAACAACTAAAATATTCATTCATTAGCGTATATGGAACCTATCAGCAGTTTATATGGAAAGCAACCAAAACCGGAACATAATTCTTAAAGGAGCCAAACGGAACATAATTCTTATTTTAGGAAAGCCCATATTTAACAACTAAAACATTCATTCATTAGCGTATATGGAACCTATCAGCAGTTTATATGGAAAGCAACCAAAACCGGAACATAATTCTTAAAGGAGCCACGTACCCATATTTAACAACTTAAAACATTCATTCATTAGCGTATATGGAACCTATCAGCAGTTTATATGGAAAACCAAAACCGGAAAACCGGAACATAATTCCAAACCAGAACTTAAAGGAGCCACGTCCCATATTTAACAACTAAAACATTCATTCATTAGCGTATATGGAACCTATCAGCAGATTTATATGGAAAGCAACCAAAACCGGAACATAATTCTTAAAGGAGCCACGTACCCATATTTATACAACTTAAAACATTCATTCATTAGCGTAGTATATGGAACCTATCAGCAGTTTATATGGAAAGCAACCAAAAACCGGAACATAATTCTTAAAGGAGCCACGCCCCATATTTAACAACTTAAAACATTCATTCATTAGCGTATATGGAACCTATCAGCAGTTTATATGGAAAGCAACCAAAACCGGAACATAATTCTTAAAGGAGCCACGCCCCATATTTAACAACTAAAACATTCATTCATTAGCGTATATGGAACCTATCAGCAGATTATATGGAAAGCAACCAAAACCGGAACAATAATTCTTAAAGGAGCCCGCCCGTTCTTAAAGGAGCCACGCCCCATATTTAACAACTAAAACATTCATTCATCTTCTAACAATTCAATCTTCTAACCGACTGCTCTCTCTCGGGTCACGCCTATCTCGGGCGTCTTTGGGCATCAAGGCACCCTGTATGGAACGCCAACCCATCGCACACACACACTCACATTCGCACACATATTACATTTACAGCATTTGGCAGACGCCCTTATCCAGAGCGACTTGAGGGTTGAGGGCCTTGCTCAAGGGCCCACTAGTGGAAACTTGATGCTGGTGGGGTTTGAACCTGTGATCTTCCGGTCCAGAGGCCAACACCTTATCTTACTGGGCTATACCACCATTACCATATGGAACTTTACGGAAGCGCATTGCATTCATACCCATCTTTCTTGGAAGTGTTTTTCATCCGCATCGATTTTTCCCTTCCTGGACATTTTGGGATAGAATTTTCCCCTCGGTGTTGGATGCGCTGCACTCTAGTGGCGGGATGCCGTCACTTCTTTCCACAAAGTCGCATTTAATTAGTGTGAAAAGTGTGAAAGTGTGATCTCCGGGACTGTACTCATGGAGTGGATGTTAGTACTTGTGTAAGGCTTTAAAAGCAGCGCTTCTCAATTATCCTCTCTTACGCCCCCCATAGGAAGAAGTTACGCCTGCTAAACCCCGCCCCCTACCCCGCCCTTTACTGAAGTAGCATTCACAAAGTAGGCGGTTTGTTGGGAATATTCGGCACAGTCACAGTCACAGTCGCAGTGGATCCCAAGCGCTACATGCACTTCATCCTACAGTAGCACCTCGGAGTCCGTCGCTTCTTTTGTCGCAAATTCGTTAGGGGGAATTCGTCGGAGTCTGTCGCTTCCTGGAGCAGACAGAAACCAAATGGCTTCTCCGCTGAGCCGGGTTTGGTCTCGGGTGTCTCAGAGCCGCGAGCGGGACGGATTTGCAGAGCTTTTCAGACGGCCATTTTTCTTCTGCATTTTTTTTCTTCGGTATGGCGATCGTGGGATCCTTTATCCACTATTTAAGATCTATTACGTCTATTATTTCGTTTTCCATTCATTCTTATGGGATAATTCGGGTTCGGCGTCTCTCCGAGGCACCACTGTATTTTTTGCTTCATAACTGCGCATTCTCCGACAATGGAAGCGCCACTGCCACCTACTGCAGTGGATGTGCGATTACATTATTCCAGTATGTAAAAAAAAAAAAGCCAATTCCCCCCCAGCACTGCTTTAAAGGAACGTTTTGCGAGGTCGCATAATCGTTGTTCCCAAGCCCGAATTGGAGCTGCGAATGAGGATCCAGCAGAGATCAGTCCTTACCTGCTCATAGGGACGAGCCGGCGCTGTCTCACGCTGCTCGTTCATCAGACGTGAACGTTTCAGTAAGACATTCGTCAAATGATAGAGTGCATACATGATTTATGATCCAGATCAGTCACGGCTTCCTGCTTCCTGATGCTTTCCTGCCACAGCTGTTAGTACCAGCATGAGTCGGCGACTGAAACTTCATCATTAGTGCCGTGTGCAAAAGCATCACTATTAGAATCTCTCTCTCGCTTCGGTCAAATTATCGGCGCGTAACTCATCCCGCGGTTTTTGTCCGATCCTCACGAATCATACCTCGTATCGTGCGGCCCGATGGTGTGAGGTGTGCTATTACTTTTATAAGGAATCGCCCCGCGGAATTCCGAACCCGGGGTGAAAGAGCGGGAATGTTTTCTCATAGAAAATGAATGGGGTTGAATTTTCGTGCCTCACAGTTCGGCCTGTGAGCGTCCGACATGCACATATGGCAAATCCACTCATAGGGGGTCTGGAGTGGATCACGATCATATACACTCCCGAATCCCACACACACGTTCGGAATTTCGGGGAATCCGCGACATTCCGGCCCTTTAGAGAATGAATGGGTTTGCCCGACATGCACGTTTGACATATCCACTCTCAGGTGAGATGGAGTAGATGGAGTGAGATGTTAGGGAGGTGGTAGCCCAGTGGTTAAGGTGTTGGACTCTGGACCGGAAGATCACGGGAAGATCAAACCCCACCATCACCAAGCTGCAACTAGTGGGCCCTTGAGCAAGGCCCTTAACCCTCAATTGCTCCCTTGTAAGTCACTCTGGATAAGGGCGTCTGCCAAATGCTGCAAATGTAAATGTAAATGTATGGAGTAGGTCGCTTACATATGACTGCCGCATGGCATCACGTAACCGCAAACATGAAAAACTCGTACACAGGGTCATGTGACATGTCTAAACGCTCAGCACATCGACGGGAGTCGGACGCTGGATAATTTGATAGTGTCACATGCGTCACTGGCTCCGCCCCCTCCATAAAAAATGGGCGTTTTTGGTGTCTAAACACTCGTCTCTCCGAACGAGCTAGCATTTCGAAAGTCAGCGGTAAATATTAAACGTACCAGGCTGTGAGGGGGTCGCGCCCGGAGCTGCGGTTTGCATCGGCAAGCGTCACTCAACATTTTCTCCAGGAAAATGTCCCATGTCTAGTTCTCTATTTGATCTCTCCCGAAGCGAATTCCTCTGTCGCTAATAAAGATGTAGCGATATCCGTACGTGTAATCCACACGGCAGGAAACACGGCAAACATTCGGTGACCTATCGGCCTCGGCCCATGAACTTTACACACTGCCCTTTTATCTGTGTGTTAATCTGGACCTGCTCAATGTAGTGTGTGTTTTGTTTCAAGTTGTGTATTTGTAAGTGAAAAGGGGCGTGGTTCATCGGGAGTAAGGGGTGGAGGGTAGAGTGTGGTGAAATAGAGGATATTGCATAGAAATAAGTGAATAAAGACTTTGCGCACCGGTAATGTAAACACACACACACACACACACACACACACACACAATGGCAAGGTGGACGCCGAGACTTGGGTTGTGAGAGTTCTATGGAAGTGGAGGAACTTCTCCTCACCACGATCCCACACACTTTAATCAGAACGATGACGGTGCAGATCCACTGCATTATCAGTTTCAACCTTCGGACCCCCACATGCCGAAGACGAACCAGAGGAAGCGTCACGCTGCAGGAACCGGCACGGCTCGTTTCTTCAAAAGAGGACAATCCGGAAAACCGGTTTGCACCGGTTTGTCCCCAATTCGCAAAACTGTCCACTAAACAAATGTCCACCGCAAGCATATTTTCCGCAAAGCAGCAGCCAAACTTCAGCTCCGATTGCGTCCCGGCAAAACAGCTCTTTTGTGTTTTTGCAATGAACTAAGGCCCAAACACGAGCCATGACTCTAAACAACAACAACAACAACAACACCGAGGCCCCCCCCCCATGCATAAATACAGGGATCGCTTATGCAAATCACGCCACGGTTATTGCATTAGACGAGTCCTTTGTCGTGTATAATGTAACACTGACCCAATGACGTATGATGTAATGTACAGCCAATGAGTGCTCAGCCAAATCGTCTTTACGTCACATGACTCGAACGAAACTGTTTACAACTGGAAGAAATGTGTTTTTGGGTTTCACGGCGCCATATTTGGTTTTAATCCGGTGTAAACTGGATATCGCTGGTCTTGACTCGGTTCATTCATTCATTCATCTTCTACCGCTTTATCCGATCTTCCCTCGGGTCACGGGGAGTCTGTGTCTATCTCAGGCGTCTATGGGCATTAAGGCAGGATACACCCTGGATGGAATGCCAACCCATCACAGGACACACACACACACACACACACATTCATACACTAGGGACAATTTTCCAAGATGCCAATCAACCTACCGTGCATGTTTTTGGACCGGGGGAGGAAACCGGAGAACCCGGAGAAAAACCCCCTGAGGCACGGGGAGGACATGCAATCTCCACACACACACATGGCCGAGACAAGAATCGAACCCGGACCCAGGCGGTGTAAGGCGAATGTGCTAAGTCTTGGTTCGGGTATTATATATTATATATCTCCTAAAGGCGTTAAAACCAATAGGTGGTATCTCAGTGGTTAAGGCATCGGGCTCCTGACTGGACGGTTGCGGGTTCAGGTCCACTAGTGGGCCCTTGAGCAAGGCCCTCAGTGGTAAGTCGCTCTGAATAACGCTGTCCACATTCGGAGCTTTCTATCCTGTTTACAATCCGGAAAGAAAAGGGCGTGGCGTCTTTATGGAATGCCGATCCTTTTATAGCCGGCGTTAGAATCCACCGCAGCGACTGCTCTCGTCCTCAGGATAAAGCGAGTGTAGTCCGTACACATCGTTTCCAGGGCTTTTACAGATGTACCTTTTCGTGTTTGCCTTTCGCTCCAATTTGCATTTCAAAAATCTAAAACCAGGGCAGGAGGAAAAGGAGGTCTGATCTCTGTTTCCCAGACTTCCCATTATTTTTTTTCCGAAGCCCTCTGCCGTGTGCGTACTGTACAAATCTAATGATCGGATATTATTCCGTATCTAGTTTGTAGTCGTAGACACACTCCGGCACTTATATTTTAGTGTCTTTTCGTTTGCTTTTGATTAGACATCGTTCTTGATCATTTGCTATGAATCGAGTATTTTTGAGATGTACTCATTTGCTGTGCGAACAAATGGAACAAGAAAGAGTTATTTACATCTCGTTAACCTTAAATCAAGCAAAGAATAACGCTGTAGGCGAAATAGACTTGGTAAGAATATTTGAAACTAGCAGTAATAGTCGATAATACATTTTACTAGATTCCAGTGGTGGGCCGTCAGGGCCTGCAAGGCCTTCTCTGCTGGCCTAAGCAATATCTGAATCACACACTGATATTACTTCTATTTTGTCCATCAGTACTTATTCAATCGTTCCAAATGGTCTATTCGCTTCCTTTCATATCCGCCACATGCTTTTCCGATGCTTGTGCAGCTTCCAGACATGTATTTTCACATTAAAGCATTTAACCAATCACATTTCAGATATTATTTGTTGGCAGGCAGAGTTAAAGTCAGAGGCCTTCACTATCCATTCTGCAGCACCTCTAACACAGAATAAACGTTCACCTCACACCGCCAGGGTCCGGGTTCAATTCCCGTCTCGGACATGTGTGTGTGGAGTTTGTGCATGTTCTCCCCGTGCCTCAGGGGGTTTTTCTCCGGGTTCTCCGGTTTCCTCCCCCGGTCCAAAAACATGCACTGTAGGTTGATTGGCACCTTGGAAAATTGTCCCTAGTGTATGAATGTGTGTGTGAATGTGTGTGTGTGTGTGTGTGTGTGTGATGGGTTGGCATTCCATCCAGGGTGTATCCTGCCTTAATGCCCATAGACGCCTGAGATATGCACAGACTCCCCGTGACCCGAGGGAAGATCGGATAAAGAGGTAGAAGATGAATAGGAGATGAAACTGCTGCTTCAACCAATCAGATTTTGAGTTGGTGTCACCAGCGCCCTCTAGCAGGCGTATGACATCACCGCATTCAGAGCCGTTGATTGGATAGTCTAGATCGGGTCCAGTTGAGCTATTTTTGTCGCCCCCTAATGGCGGAAGGAGAAGAAAAAACAGATTAAATGAAGTGGCAGATTTACTTTCAAGGCCATTTTCAAGTCGGACTTTTCAAGAAAAGCCGGATATCGTTAAGAAAGGTTGGACGACTCCGAAGCTCCGCCTGTCACGACCGGGATCCTCTCTCCGACGCCTGCGTTATCGTCTTCGGTCTCCTGTTCCTGGGTGCCTTCAAATTTTTTGCTTATTAAAAGTCTTTTCTGGCGTCCCTCATTGGTTCCTTCACTTACACGCACCTTTCACTGACAGACCCGCCTCTGGAATTAGTCATCGCGGTTCCGAAACCCAAAATGAAACGAGGCTCGAACCCTTGCACGCAGTCTTCTGCTAATAATAATAATAATAATAAAAATAGTAGCAAGACTGAAATGAAGGCGCAGATGAAGTAACGACGTGCCTGACAGCGCCTTCCGACGCACGCAATCACCGCGTCATATCCGTAAACCCGGCTTCGCACTTTCCACTGTAATTAGGCCGTTAAATGCTACGACACGTTACGCGCTTGACGGTCGGAAGACGGACCAGGACGCCGCACGGATACACGCGTGTTTTTCGGCGGATGACGCGACGACGTGATGACCGTCAGGTGGAGCGTATTTGGGAGAATGGATTTTAATTGAGGTTCAGTCCGCAGTCGTTCTTTATATGTCACTGCCGTATCAGTGGCAGAGCAGTTTGGGAAATAACTGTAATTATGTTGAGGCAGAGCGAGAGAGAGAGAGAGAGAGACAGATGAGAGAGAGAGAGAGAGAGAGAGAGAGAGAGAGAGCGAGAGAGAGAGACGGGGAAATGACAACGCATAACCATCTGTGCTCCGAGAGAGAAACTCTCAGCATGTGCACTTTTATGGCAGACCAGAAACTCTTTCCGTTTTTGGGATTGGCAGAGCCTTTTAGAGTTAAGGGCCTTGCACAAGGGCCCCACTAGTGGCAGCTTGGTGGTGCTGTGAGTCAGCTGGGAGAAGCTTGGTGGTGCTGTGAGTCAGCTGGGAGAAGCTCTGAGGACGGTCTCGGTGTGCGGCGCTGTCGAGATTACAGGGCAGAAAAAGGAGTCATAACCAGTGGGCCAGTGAAGTCATAGCCGATGAGTCATAAGCAGGGAGTCGGTGAAGTTCAAACCAGTAACCACAGAGTCACGGCGATTCGAAGTCGGTCAGTGAGTCATAGCCAGTGAGTCAGTGAAATCGTAATCGGCGATTCGGCGAGGTCACAACCAGCGTGTCATAAGCAGTGAGTCAGGGAAGTCAAAGAGTAATAACCAGTGGGTCAGTGAAGTTCAAACCAGTGAGACACACCCACAGAGCCAGTGAACTCAAGTCAGTGAGTCACAGTTAGTTAGTGAGTCAATGAAATCTTGATCGGTGATTCCGTGGCGTCACAACCAGTGTGTCTTAAGCATTGAGTCAGTGAAGTCAGTGAATAAAACCAGTGAGTCGTAGCCACAGAGTCGGTGAAATCAGTCTGTGAGTCACTGAAGTCACAACCAGTGTGTAATAAGCAGGGAGTCAGAGAAGTCAAAGAGTCATAACCAGTGAGGCGTAAGCACAGAGCCAGTGAACTCAAGTCTGTGAGTCACAGTTAGTTAGTGAGTCAATGAAATCTTGATCGGTGATTCCGTGGCGTCACAACCAGTGTGTCTTAAGCACTGCGTCAGTGAATCATAGGAAGTGAGTCAGTGAAGTCAGTGAAATCCGTCTGTGAGTCAGTGAAGTCAGTGAAATCCGTCTGTGAGTCATAGTGAGTCAATGAAATCGTAATCATCGATTCACTGAAGTCACAAAACCAGTGCTGTCATAAGCGGCGCGTCATAAGCAGGGAGTCAGTGAAGTCAAAGAGTCACAGTCAGTGAACTCGGTCGGTGAGTCATAGTTGGTGAGTCAATGAAATCTGAATGTTTCAGTGGTCACAACCAGTGTGTCTTAAGCATTGAGTCAGTGAGTCATAAGCGGGGAGTCCGTGAAGGCAGCGAGTCATAACCAGTGAGTCAGTGAAGTTCAAACCAGTGAGCCGTAGCCACAGAGTCAGTGAAATCAGTGTGTGTGTTATAGTGAGTCATTGAAAACGCAATCAGCGATCCACTGAAGTCACAACCCAAGAGTCATAAGCAGCTCAGGAGTGGCACATGTCGCTCAGCAGAGAGAGAGAGAGAGAGAGAGAGAGAGAGAGAGATAGAGATAGAGAGAATGAAAAGAAAGAAGAAAGAAAGAAAGAAAGAAGAAAGAAAAAAACAGTTTATTTATTATGGACTTATGGAAAGTACACACTCTGAAATCGCTGTCTTTAAACACTCGTCACTATTTTCGAACGTACAATCCACTAACACACGATCTCCGAACTCATGGCCTTTGAACACACACACACACACACACACACACACACACACACACACACACACACACACACACACACACACGACACACACGCACATTCACGCACTTTGAACACTCTGAACTCACAATCCCTCGAACTCGTGATCTCCGAACTCATGATCTTTGTACACACACCACTCCAAGCTCATGGCCTTTATACACACACGCACACACACACACACACACACACACACACACACACACACACACACACACACACACACACACACACACACACACGCACACAAACAACAGAGACACTGCTTACCTTCTAACCCTAACCTTAACCCTGAAGACACACCTCTTCCAACAACACCTATCCTAACACGTCTTTCCTCTCACTGTCCAGGAATCCATATAAAATAAACAAACAAACAAACAAACAAATAAACAAATAAATAAAGCACCTCAACTGTATCTATGCTAATTGTGTACTTAAGTTTGTATCAACCCTACCCGAACGAATTTATCCTCAGATGGAGACCCAAAACACTACTGGTACGTCGGCCTGGATAAGATTAAGATAAAATATTAGATAAGATTATAATCTTTATTATATTTATTATTTATTTAATTATAATATGATCAGGGACACGGTGGTTTAGTGGTTAGCACGTTCGCCTCACACCGCCAGGGTCCGGGTTCGATTCCCGTCTCGGCCATGTGTGTGTGGAGTTTGCATGTTCTCCCCGTGCCTCATGGGGTTTTTCTCCGGGTTCTCCGGTCCCCCGGTTCCTCCCCTCCTCCGGTGACTCCACATCACCTCTCCTTCCATATTGTAAACACAAGAACGAAACCGGAACCGGTTCGGGAATGGAATTCCGATTTCGATGGGAGTGGTGAATCTGTTCCAGGTTCCCGAGATGAACGAGGCGAAAGGCAGAGTGTATTTTATAACCGCTTATTAACACGTCTCCGCGAGTCGGCGAGTCGGCGAGTCGGCGAGTCTCTTAAACCCAGCACGAGTTATTGTGTGAAATGTGCTGCATTGAGATCGCGCTCCGCCCCGAGACTCACGCCATCATTCTGTCTTAAGCGCAGCCGAGGGGGCCTGAAAATCCCGTCTCTGTTCATACTCGGGTTTATTGTCAGTCATTTTTCAGAGCCAGAGTGCAGGACAGGGAGACAGAGAGAGAGAGAGAGAGAGAGAGAGATCGATAGGGAGAGGGTGGTCTAGAGGGAGAGATATAGATGGAGAGATATTAGAGAGAGCTAGGATCGAGAGAGGAGAGAGATAGATGAGAGAGGGGAGAGAGAGATCGAGAGGAGAGAGAGTAGATAGAGGAGAGATAGGAGGAGAGGGGAGTAAAGAGAGAGAGTAGAGAAAGTAGAGGAGAGAAAGAGAGAGAGAGACAGAGAGATAGAGAGAGATAGAGATGAGAGAGAGAGAGAAATGACAGACAGAGAGATAGATGAGAGAGAGAGGGAGAAAGATAGATGGAGAGAAATAAAGAGAGAGAGAGACAGACAGATAGATAGATAGAGAGAGAGAGATGGAGAAGAAAGGGAGAGAGGGAGTGAAAGAGAGAGAGACAGAGAGAGAGATAGAGAGAGAGAGGGAGAGAGATAGATGGAGAGTCGAGAGACAGAGAGAGATAGAGAGATAGATGAGAGAAGAGTAGATAGATGTATTCGTGAGGATGTAGGGAGAGAGAGAGAGAGATGAGAGAGAGAGAGGTAGAGAGAGAGAGATAGATAGATGGTAGAGAGCTTAGATGAGAGAAGATAGTCTAGAGGAGACAGAGAAGAGAGGCTGTATGAAGAGAGGTAGAGAGACGAGGAGAGAGCGTATATCGCGAGCGTGCGCGAAGATTGAGATCTTCGCTAAGTGTGCCCGCGCGCGCGCGCGAGAGATCGGGAGTCGAGCGCGTCGCTGGCGCGCGCGCGAGTCGCGAGCGAGAGGAGAGCGCTAGCGCGCGCTATGCGGCGGAGCCGCGCGCGCTCGCGGCCCGCTAGTCGCGAGCGGTCTCGCGCCGCTCGCGCGAGGTTTAGCGACCGAGCTGATAGAGGTGCGCGCTGCTCCTCGGGGGCGCGCGCGCGATAGCTGGCGCCGCCGCGGTGCGCGCGCGCGCGCGCGCTCTCTGGCGCGCGAGTGGCGCGCGGATGGTCGCGCGGAGAGAGCGGTCGCGCGCGCGCGAGAGCGGTAAGGAGCGTAGAGAAGGCGGTAGAGATGGAATGAGAGGCGCGAAGCCGGTCGGCCGAAGAGATAGCTGGAGAGAAGGGTAGACGGGGTTATGAGACGAGAGGTCGCGCGAGATAGAGAGCCGCGCTCGCGCGAGATCGAGGAGAGAGAAGATGGGAGCGCGAGTGGAGAGAGAGAGGGGGATGAGAGAGAGAGAGAGGTCGAGCGGAAGAGGGAAGGGAAGAGAGCGAGAGGTAGTGAGAAGTAAGTGAAAAAAAAGAAAAAGTAATAGAGGGGAAAGGAGAGAGAGATAGATGGACGTGAAGCGAGAGAGAGCTGGAAGAAGGTAAGAGAGAGAGAGATAGATAGGTAGAGAGAGGTAGAGAGAGAGAGATAGAGAGAGAGATAAATGGAGAGAGAGAGAGAGAGAGAGAAAGAAAGGAATGAGGAGGGAAGATGTTTTAAGGATCGTCTCTGTGCGCGGCGAAGTCCAGATACAGGGCAGAAAAAGGAGTCAGTGAGTCATAACCAGTGGGCCAGTGAAGTCATAGCCAATGAGTCATAAGCAGGGAGTCGGTGAAGTTCAAACCAGTAAGCACTGGTTCACGAGTCAGTGCAGTCAGTCAGTGAGTCAGGCAAATCTTAATCAGCCATTCAGGAAGTTACAACCAGTGTGTCATAAGCAGGGAGTCAATGAAGTCAAAGAGTCATAACCAGTGAGTCCGTGAAGTTCATACCAGTGAGACGTAACCACAGAGTCAGTGAACTCGGTCAGTGAGTCACAGTTAGTGAGTCAATGAAATCTGAATAAGCGTTTCAGTGAAGCCACTGCCAGTGTGTCTTAAGCGCTGAGTCAGTGAATCATGGGAAGTGAGTCAGTGAAGTTCATACCAGTGAGACGTAACCACAGGGTCAGTGCAGTCACAGTTTGTGAGTCACTGAAACACTTATTCAGATTTCATTGACTCATTAACTGTGACTCACTGACCGAGTTCACTGACTCCCTGCTTATGACTCACCTCCTATGACTCACTGACTGAAGTCACAACCGGTGTGTCTTAAGCATTGAGTCAGTGAGTCATAAGCAGGGAGTCAGTGAAGTCATTGAGTCATAACCAGTGAGTCATGGAGGTTCAAACCAGTGAGTCGTAGCCACAGAGTCAGTGAAATCAGTCTGTGTGTCATAGTGAGTCAATGAAAACGGAATCAGTGATCCACTGAAGTCACAACCAGCGAGTCATAAGCAGCGAGTCTGTGAAGTTCAAACCGCAGTCAGTGAGTCGATTAAATCTTGATCAGTGATTCAGCGAGTCATAAGCGTTGAGTCAGTCAACCATAAGCAGTAGGTCAGCGAGTCATTTGAGTCCTACCCAGTGAATCAGTGAGTCATAGTGCTAATAATGCATTCCAGCAGTTATAATTAGCAGAGTGAATTTGTATTTTGCTGTATTAAGAAGAATAAAAATGACGCTTGTCCTTTTCCGTGAGGTCACAAAGTAAAGAATTGAAAAGTGTAATAATAAAAACAACAACAACAACAACAACAACAACAACAACAACCCAGTTTCCAGAAGAAGAAAGAAACTCTTTCATTCCTCTGAGTTTGAATAGATGATTGAGGTCAGCGTGTTCAGTGGAAAGGAAATGACCACCTGCGTCCCAAACATGAAGCATTAGATACACTCGCTAATGTGAGATCAGATCTACTAGATTTATTTCTGTAGGAATGAAGCGCTCGGGTCGCGTTCCAAACCCAAAAAAACACCTCATCACTAATCAACAAGGGCATTTAATATATATATATATATATATATATATATATATATATATATATATATATATATTATATATATATATATATATATATTTGCATTGCATGAATCATTATTGGATTATTATTCATTCATTCATTCATTCATTTATCTTCTACCGCTTTAATCCGATCTTCCCTCGGGTCACGGGGAGTCTGTGCCTATCTCAGGCGTCTATGGGCATTAAGGCAGGATACACCCTGGATGGAATGCCAACCCATCACAGGACACACACACACACACACACACACACACACACACACACACACACACACATTCATACACTAGGGACAATTTTCCAAGGTGCCAATCAACCTACCGTGCATGTTTTTGTTTTTGGACCGGGGGAGGAAACCGGAGAACCCGGAGAAAAAACCCCCTGAGGCACGGGGAGAACATGCACAAACTCCAGACACACACATGGCCGAGACGGGAATCGAACCCGGACCCTTGGCGGTGTGAGGCGAACGTGCTAACCACTAAACCACCATGTCCCTTATATGTATGTATATATATATATATATATATATATATATATATATATATATAGTAGTAATAAGTAGTATATATATATATATATATATATATATTATATATTGTTTTAAAAATGGTGTATATCATCAGGACACCAAATTTTGCTATGTTTCCACACGGGCACCTTTATTTGCCGGATATGTGCATCATGGCGGATTTTGGTACTCGATTTGAGACTTCAGAAAAAGCAAATGTTTAGTGATTAAAAATGACAGTTTATGATTCTTTTATACTTTACAGTCATATTTTATACTTTTATTTATATTTCGGACAGCCGTGGAAAAAGCATTTCACTACACATCGTAAAATGTATCTGTTTTAAATCCGAAAGACTGAGCCAAGAAAATGAAGGACTCGTTGTAGCTACACTTTTTCAGGGTTTAGATGAGGAGGGGAGGGCGGGAACGACGTTATCAGGGCCTGCTTGGTGGCAGTGACAAGATGATGTCCTCATAACTCACAAATCTGAAAAGTGTGTATCGGTTTTAAACCACTGCGACTTGCATCGGAATTCTGCAACTTCTGCTTCCTCCTAAACCGGAGGAGTCCTTCCCGTCACGCACTTCAAATGTTCGCCTCACACCGCCAGGATCCGGGTTCGATTCCCGTCTCGGCCATGTGTGTGTGGAGTTTGTGCATGTTCTCCCCGTGCCTCAGGGGGTTTTTCTCCGCGGTTCTCCGGTTTCCTCCCCCGGTCCAAAAACATGCACGGTAGGTTGATTGGCACCTTGGAAAATTGTCCCTAGTGGTATGAAATGTGTGTGAGAGTGTGTGTGTGTGTGTGTCCCTGCGATGGGTTGGCGTTCTATCCAGGGTGTATCCTGCCTTAATGCCCATAGACGCCTGAGATCTATCTTTCTGTCGCGCACTTCTTTGCTTGCTGTAGCTTCAAATTGTCTTGGTAGTCATTGAGTCATGGAAAATAAGGAGGGTCGAAGATTGACGGTTAAGGCGTTGGGCTTTAGCGGATGAAGGGAATGATTTCAAATCCCGTTCACATCAAGCTGAAAAATAAAGCACGGAATATTATAGCAAAAAAAATCCAAACTTGAGCATAACAACCACAGACGGATGAATGTAAGACAACAGTGAGGTCCAAAGTGGTTCAGTCCCACTCCAGCCTGCGCCACAATAATATATGCTTGTGCTTCCGTCCGCAGTATTTAAATTTGGTGCTGATCCTGTCTTATCTCGCACCCATTCATGCATAAATATGTTATTTTTTAATTTCATTTTAGTTGTTTATTTGTTTTTAATGTATTTGTTTATATATATATATATATATATATATATATATATATATATATATATATATATATATAAAATATATATATACAGTGTCAGGGAGTAACTAGTTTACATGTTACACAGTGTTTTAATTACGCAATTTAATTACAAAATAAAAGAATAAAAGTAACGGTAATTCGTTACAGTTGCTGACAAAAAACATATTATTAAATTAGCTAACTTTGGAAAATGTTAAAGATTACAAATCCCAAACCCGACAACCCGCCCCAACAACCCCCCCCCCCCCCCCCCAACCACTCAAAAATTCGATTCTGATGCAATTTAAAAAAATATAACCTTCTTTTTCTGAGGGGAGGGTTTGACATTTATTTCCCTCAGAATGTTAAGTTAAAGTGCCCCCTAGTGGACAAATAAAAGTAATCAACAAGTAAACTGTTTACCCCCCCCCCCCCCCATCCCCCCCCTCCTCAGTGGCGAGTGGATCAGATCATGTGACGCTGCAGGACTTGACGGTTAATGTAGCTCATGGCCGCAATCCTGACACGTAGCGGGATTCCTTGAAACCGAGACAGGAAGCTTTTCCGTGCGCTCTGCTTCTCGTACGGAAAAAAAAAAAAAAAAAAAAAAAAAAAAAAAAATCGCACTCGCACAACCCGAGTGGCACTTTGAAGCCGAGCGTGACTAATTAGAGCGGGAAAAAAAGCTTCTCTGTGCTGTCGGGTTGATTCGGCTGAGCTCTGAATAAGCCCTGCAAAGACCTCACTCCATTCATGCCTCATTGTTCCCTACTGCTTTGTAGATAGGGCACATTCTCTCCTGGTAGTTCTTAAATAAATAAATATAAAAAAAGTGCTCCCGCTGACAGGTGCAAGGAGAAAAGGCAATAAAGGTGTGTCAGGGAAAATAATAATAATAATAATAATAATAATAATAATAATAATCCAAGGGGCACGGTGGCTTAGTGGTTTAGCATGTTCGCCTCACACCGCCAGGATCCGGGTTCGATTCCCGTCTCGGCCGTGTGTTGTGGAGTTTACATGTTCTCCCCGTGCCTCAGGGGGTTTTTCTCTCCGCGGTTCTCCGGTTTCCTCCCCCCCCGGTCCAAAAACATGCACGGTAGGTTGATTGGCACCTTGGAAAAATTGTCCCTAGTGTATGAATGTGTGTGTGTGTGTGTGTGTGTCCTGCGATGGGTTGGCATTCCATCCAGGGTGTATCCTGCCTTAATGCCCATAGACGCCTGAGATAGGACACAGACTCCCCGTGACCCGAGGGAAGATCGGATAAAGCGGTAGGTAGAAGATGAATGAATGAATAATGAATATAGTATATATATATATATATATATATATATATATATATATATATATATATATATATATATATATCTATGTGTGTGTGTGTGTGTGTGATGAGTGGTGTATTAAACCTTGAAACGTATTAATTTATGGTACATATAGAACAAATGCAAATTTGCGATTAATCACTAGTTAACTCGTGATTAATCGCGATTAAATATTTTGAACTATTAACAGCCGTAATATATGCACGGTAATATCCATATAAAGAATAAGACAGAAAGGGATGGGTATGGATATGACACTGACAGTGGTACAGGTGTTCCAATTTGTATATTTTAGCATTTTTTAAAAAACGATAAAATCGAAGGGAATATATTCTTTGAATTTTTTTCCCCTCTCAGACATGTCCCGAAAATTCAGCGCATCCCATTGGAGGCTGCAGAACATCGTCCAGGAGTCCATGGACAGCTCGGACGAGGAGTTCTTCGACGCCAGAGGTGAGCGCTGGTATGATTCATAACGCGTTTGCATTATTTAACGCGCTGATCCGAAACCGCTCGTCCGTCCTCGTCTTGTTTCCGAGCGGCCCTCCAGCGTCTCATCGTGTCTCGTCTCTCCCTCTGCGTTTGTTCACTGGATGTTCAAATCCAACGCTTTTAAAGATTCAGCACTCGCTGCCGCAGCCTGACTTCACTTTTCTTCTCTCTTTTTCTCTCGCGCTCGCTTTCTCTCCCACAGCCCATAATTCCAATCCATATTAATCCGGTTTGCACTGGATCCCTGATCTCCGAGGGAGTACGCCGGTCATGATGGAGCGTCTGATAAACGCGAATAAAACCATCAGCGGTCTTACTGACGTGTAATAGTGAACGCTCCGGATCGCAGGTTTATTTCTCTCCAGGGGCTTCTGATCCTTGTGTGTGTGTGTGTGTGTATATATATATATATATAATATAATAGGTGTGTGTAATATATAAGTATATTATATATATATATATATAGTTTAAATCCCAGCACCACATCAGTACTAATCCCCTTGTGGCTGAATGTCCAGAAAAATCTCCACCCGAACACAGTAAAGTCTAGTGCACGCGTGTCACATTCGAGGCCCCAGATGTGGCCCCCCAATCCCATGTCATTTTATGAGGCCCGCAAGAGCTAAAAATAACGCTGTGCCATTTTAAAGCTTGCATTGATAAATAAACTACATTCCCCACAATTCATGTTACCCTCGAAGTGACGCCATCTCGCCACTAGAGTGCAGTGTATCCCACGTTTTGTGTTATGAGGCGGCGTCGCTCATCAAACACTATATTACTGTCTTATAGTTACCACTGGATCTTCAAGGCCCACCGTAATGCTGATGTGGAACACGGTGATAATGAGTTTCCGATATTTATATCCGATCTTCCCTCGGGTCACGGGGAGTCTGTGTCTATCTCAGGCGTCTATGGGCATTAAGGCAGGATACACACTGGATGGAATGCCAACCCATCGCAGGGTACATACACACACACATTCACACACACATTCATACATTAGGGACAATTTTCCAAGGTGCCAATCAACCTACCCGTGCATGTTTTTTGGACCGGGGGAGGAAACCGGAGAACCCGGAGAAAAACCCACTGAGGCACGGGGAGAACATGCAAAAACTCCACACACACATGGCCGAGACGGGAATCGAACCCAGACCCTGGCGGTGTGAGGCGAACGTGCTAACCACTAAACCACCGTGGCCCACTGCGATGAGATTTGTAAAATAATAGATAAATAATTGTATCGGATTCCGAGCGAAATTTCGGGTTCCGCTAAAAAAATTGGATGTCACAAAGTTTCTCGCGAGAAAAACGCGGCGAGTTGTAAAACAGTGTCACGGAGTCACTAGTTACATGTCACGGCGTTGCGTAATTTAATTCATTCATTCATTCATCTTCTAATCCGCTTTATCCGATCTTCCCTCGGGTCACGGGGAGTCTGTGTCGATCTCAGGCGTCTATGGGCATTAAGGCAGGATACACCCTGGATGGAATGCCAACCCGACACAGGGCACACTCACACACACATTCACACACTAGGGACAATTTTCCAAGGTGCCAATCAGCCTACCGTGCATGTTTTTGGACCCGGAGGAAACCGGAGAACCAGGAGAAAAACCCCCTGAGGCACAGGGAGAACATGCAAACTCCACACACACACACACATGGCCGAGACGGGAATCGAACCCGGACCCTGGCGGTGTGAGGCGAACGTGCTAAGCACTACGCCACCGTGCCCCCTTTGCATAATATAATTGCTAAATAGAATTCGTTACAGTAATTCGTTACAGTTACTGAGAAAAAAATGTGTCATTAATTTACAGTCACTTTTGAAGACGTTCAAGATTACAAAATCCCAAACCCCAATCCGGGTTTTTTTCCCCCAATCCGAACACTTCGCAGGACAGGTTTGTTCGTATCGGGCGAAAACTTCGTAAAGTGTTTGTTCGTAGGGCGACGAGCTGCATTATAAGCACGTATTAGTCGCATTATCATTTTATGCGTGATATATTTTGCTGATCGGGAACAGACGCATTATTTGCATTATGCATTCCGGCATACGAGCTTTTCGGCTAACGAGACACGTCGCCGGATACGATGTTCCTGGGTATTAGGATTTGCTTCTTGTTTCGGGCGAGATATTAGCTTAGCAAGACAGTTGGGTGCAGATCATCAATCCTTTTCGTCGCTGTAAGGCGACGCGCTTCCATGGTATTTCTCTCTTCCTTTTCCTGATGATGAAAAAAAATCGACTTGAAGGCAGAAGGAGTAATATTTCATCCTCTCCCAGGAGCAGTAGTATTAAACTCTCGACTATGCTAACAGTCTAATAGCAAAAACATTGTCTGGAAAAGGCATTGGGATATTGATGGAATGTTTGGTTATCAGGCGAGAGGGTAAGGAATGTGTCCTAACGGAATCTTCTGGCAGGTTTTACTGGATAATAACCAGCGAGAGCTCGGTGCATCGGAGAGAATGTTATGATAAGCAGACGCTGATGATGAATGAGATGACCTGCTTTCCAGCTCTGGACAAATGGGCTCGTTAGCGGTTTGGGACAGGATCCAGCAGCAGCGCGGCAACGTCGGGGGAATGTGCGGAGGTAGAGGCGGAGGTTGATCCACTTCCGTGAAAGGAAAAAAAATCACACCTGCGTCATGCTGAAGGTTGTTGTAGATATGAAGTATTTGTAACTTCAGTAAGCAGGGGTGCAAAAACTTTTTCACCCAATTAGCTCAACTTTCTACTGGTTGCATTTTAAAAATAGATCATTACATTACACCGTTTACATTTATGGCATTTGGCATCCTTTCGGTGAAACTGAAACTGAAACTTGCTCAAGGGCGCCACTAGTGGCATGTTGGCATGGTGGTTGGGATTTGAACCTGCGATTTTCCGGTCCAGAGGCTAATGCCTTAATCATTGAGCTCCGACCCCCGTTTCATTCCGGCTCGTCATCGTTTAAAAGAGGTAGTGGTTAAGGTGTTGCCCTCTGGACCGGAAAATCACGGGTTCAAACCCCACCACCAAAGCTGCCACTAGTGGGCCCTTGAGCAAGGCCCTTAACCCTCAATTTCTCAGGTATAAGTCGATCTGGATAAGGGCGTCTGACAATGTAAAAGATGGAGTGAATGTGATTGGCTGAGATATAAACATATACCATCCCGACACACTATTGGTTTGTGCGCTATCCATCGCTCCTACACATGACACAAATCACGGCACACTCCAGCGAGGATTCCAGCAAGGATCCCCCCCCCAAAAAAAAGTGGCCCTTGAGCAAGGCCCTTGACCCTGTGTAGACGCTTGTCGCAAAAAATCATATCAACGTTAAGTGTGCAATTATAGTATATGCTTGAAAGCAAAAACACATAATACATTTTTTTATATGATTGTAACCAATTCAACCACGAATTTTGCAAATGTGCAAATAAATATGCAAATATATGTACAGCATGCAATATAAACATGTAAATATATGTACAGCAAATAAATATAAAGCTTATGAGCAGCATATATATATATATATATATATATATATATATATATATATATATAATATATGTATATATATTCTCAACACACAACCTGCACTAATATCACATTTCATATTTACTCTGATAAATGTGTTCATACAATCCTGCACATGTCTACACTGCTCATATGCTTTCTATTTATTGGCTGTACATATATTTACATGTTTATATTGCATGCTGTACATTCATTCATTCATTCATTTTCTAACCGCTTTATCCGATCTTCCCTCGGGTCACGGGGAGTCTGTGTCTATCTCAGGCGTCTATGGGCATTAAGGCAGGATACACCCTGGATGGAATGCCAACCCATCGCAGGACACACACACACACACACACACACATTCACACACACACACATTCATACACTAGGACAGGGACAATTTTCCAAGGTGCCAATCAACCTACCGTGCATGTTTTTGGACCGGGGGAGGAAACCGGAGAACCCGGAGAAAAAACCCCCCTGAGGCACGGGGAGAACATGCACAAACTCCACACACACATGGCCGAAACGACGGACGGGAATCGAACCCGGACCCTGTGGGTGTGAGGAGGCGAACGTGCTAACCAACTAAGCCCCTATATATATATATATATATATATATATATATATATATTATGGTGTTATGTAATTAAATTACAAAATAAAAGTAACAGTAATCCGTTACAGTTACAGCAAAAAAACATGTAATTGAATTACAGTTACTTTAGAAGATTACAGATTCCAGCGACCACCGCCTAACAGTGTGCAGATAGATATGCAAATATATGTACAGCATGGGGGCACGGTGGCGTAGTGGTTAGTGTGTGTGTGTGTGTGTGTGTGTGTGTGTGCCCTGCGATGGGTTGGCATTCCATCCAGGGTGTATCCTGCCTTAATGCCCATAGACGCCTGATATAGGCACAGACTCCCCGTGACCCGAGGGAAGATCGGATAAAGCCATAGAAGATGAATGAATGAATATATATATATGTGTGTGTGTGTGTGTGTGTGTGTGTGTGTGTATTTACACCTTGGAATGAGTACAGTGTAATTACAAACTGTACAAAGCTACAACTTATGATAATGGTACCTACCCAATGGTTTCTGTTATATATATACCATTAAGAGGGAAATCATTACCTGATTTAGAGGTAAATAAACATAAATAGATATAAAAAAGGGGGGGGGCGGTTCTTCTTCTTTGGGACGAATTGTACAGAACATGTACAGAAAATCCGGATGCAATTATCCTATATCATCCTATAAATCCTATATCATGTATTATAATATAATACAATAATATAAGACAATTCTAACTGAGGCTTAAAAAAAAAAAATGTAAAAAAATAAATAAATAAATAAATAAATGAAATAAAAAATAAAAAAAGCAGTGTTGGTGAGAGAGACCTCAAATGAAGTGGCTGATGTTTTAGGGATAGCTTTTATCTAAAAATAAATAAATAAATAAATAAATACAAATTTTTGTCTAATAAGCAAGATACAGGACATCATACGTACCATCTTTATTTTCTTTCCTTCGATTTGACCTAAAATACATTTAAGTAGCAACGAGGCCTTTTCACTAATGACCCTCCGAGCTTCGACATCCCATATGTGATTATGCCATCAACGGCAGCACAAACCAAAAATGGTAGACATCGATGCCATTATAAACCGAGGGAGGTGGTGTAGCCCAATGGTTAAGGTGTTGGATTTTGGACCGGAAGATCATGGGTTCAAACCCCACCGCTGCCACTAGTGGGCCCTTGAGCAAGGCCCTTAACCCTCAATTGCTCAGTTGTAAGTCGCCCTGGATAAGGGCGTCTGCCTAAATCCCATAAAGGTAAATTATAAGCAGTACATTTCCATTAAAACACAGTTTCCTACTTCCATTCTACTTGTTTAATGGGACGTGGGAGGGGTTTTTGTGTAAATGGGTAAACATTGGTTTTCGCCGAGTAAGAATAATGAAACGAATATCATGCTTTGCCGAACGCTAGATATTAAAGCATTAGTATTCTGCGTCCGTTTGCGTCTGTCAGGAGATTTATTTTTGGGTTTGTTTTTCTTCTCTCCGTCTCTCTTTGATGTCACACTGGGCCTCATTGTTCTTTCTGGTTGGGTATTTTTTTGTTGTTGTTGTTTGTTTGTTTCGCTGCTTGTCTCTGTCATTCTGTCGTTCGCCATCATCGTCATTCTTCCTCTCAGACGTTATAAATATTCAGAGTGACTGTCGCCGGGATGGATACGGCGGAACACACGCAGACAAAACAAAAAAAACAAAACAACAACAACAACAAACACAACAAAAAAAACACCTTGTTGTTTAAAGGCTGCTGGATTTACAGCAACTACAGAAAACACAAAAGGTGTAAAAACGAGTTTTAAACAATAGATTTTTGCTGTATTTTTTAAAAAATCCCCATTTTTTTCGCCATTATACTTGTTTATTGGATTAAGGAACGTTTTAGCATTTTAAAAACTGGCTCCGCCCCCAACGGTGAGAGGGATATGAATAATCTTCGTTAATTTGTATGATTAACTTGTGTTTCTTAATGTATCAATTATTTTAATAGGTATGTTTTAATCGGTGACTTAGTGGCTTAGCACGTTCGCCTCACACCTCCAGGGTCCGGGTTCGATTCCCGTCTCGAACCATGTGCGTGTGGAGTTTGTGCATGTTCTCCCCGTGCCTCAGGGGTTTTTCTCCGGGTTCTCCGGTTTCCTCCTCCTGGTCCAAAAACATGCACGGTAGGTTGATTGGCACCTTGGCACCTTGGAAAAATTGTCCCTAGTCCCTAGTAGTGAATGTGTGTGTGTGTGAGTGTGTGTGTGTGTGTCCTGCGATGGGTTGGCATTCCATCCAGGGTGTATCCTGCCTTAATGCCCATAGACGCCTGAGATAGGCACAGACTCCCCGACCCCGTGACCCGAGGGAAGATCGGATAAAGCGGTAGAAGATGAATGAATGAATGTTATAATAGTAATAGTAATGTTTATGGAGCAGACAAAAATTTGACTACTAAAAATTGACGTTTTAACTTAAATAAAAGTAGAAAAGGTGGCATGTTCTTAAGTAAAAAGTGTTCCAAATACAAGTGAATTAATACTTTTAATTTAATCAACATAAACACGGATAAATAGCTACACTTTATGCATTTTTTTTTACGATTTTTATTAGTGGAAACAAACTCAACAGAATATTCTCGTCTCCGATTTAAAGTAATGATGTTGTTTTAAATAGCGCAAATCATCAGGAGATTTCCAGACGCCTGGAAAATCAGTAATAAATGTAGCGATTAAAACGGATTTAAGTGATTTAGCGAAAAAATTAGCGATTAAAAGGTATTTTCTGGTGGCGTTTTAATAGCTGAGTAAAGAAAGTGCGTCAAATGTGCGTGCCGTGAAAGGTTTCAATTTCTCCTCTTGTATTTATATCATGGCTACACGTTATTTACGTTATTTACGTTATTTACGTTATTTACGTTATTTACGTTATTTACGTTATTTACGCTATTTAAAAATTCATTCCATAAAGAAGCGCCGGGAGCGCCTTGACTCTATGAACTCTATAAACGTCGTAAACGAGTGTTATCTATAGAAGATAATAGTCTTTATTTGCTACATATATATTGTTTAGAGGCTAGAATCAGCTGTGACACAGCGCCCCCTGGAGCACAGAGGGTTAAGGGCCTTGCTCAAGAATCCAAGAATGGCGATACCGGGGCTGGAACCCCCAACCTTCCGATTAGTACCCCAGCTCCTTAAACCACTGAGCTCCACACCTCCAAATAATTGTCTAAAGCTATCGTCCCAGTGAACTGCTCTCTGGGATTAACTGGATCACAAGTGAAGAAAACCTTCAATGGAATTAAAGTGGATCATTTGAACATTAGACATTTCATTCATTCATTCATTCATTCATCTTCTACCGCTTTATCCGATCTTCCCTCGGGTCACGGGGAGTCTGTGTCTATCTCAGGCGTCTATGGGCATCAAGGCAGGATACACCCTGGATGGAATGCCAACCCATCACAGGACACACACACACACACATTCATACACTAGGGACAATTTTTCCAAGGTGCCAATCAACCTATTGTGCGAGTTTTTGGACCGGGAGGAAACCGGAGAACCCGGAGAAAAAAAACCCCTGAGACACCAAACAACACATGGCAGAGGCGGGAATCGAACCCCTAACCCTGGAGTTGTGAGGCGAACGTGCTAACCGCTAAACCATCGTGTCCCTTCACAATTAAAACACAAAATGTTTCTGGACCCGGGGGGAAACCGGAGAACCCGGAGAAAAACCCCCTGAGGCACGGGGAGAACATGCAACACATGGCGGAGGCGGGAATCGAACCCCTAACTGTGGAGTTGTGAGGCGAACGTGCTAACCAAAACCCCCCAGAAACGAAAACCCCCTGAGCCATGAGGAGAACATGCAAACTCCACACACACATCCACAGCGGAGGCGGGAATCGAACCCCCATGCTTGGAGGTGTGAGGCGAACGTGTTAAGCGCTAAACCACCGTGCCCCCCCCCCTCTCATTTATAGATTTGTTCGATGAAATCATCATAATAATATTCGCACGAAAAACCAATCGGACTGTTTCAAAACAATGTATAATAAACTAAACAGAATTAACTCCCGCTAGCTCCGTGTATAAATGTTTGCTCCGGCTGTTTGTTTGCGTCCCCGCGTGATCCGCGCTATTACAACCCTGTGCGAGTGTATTTAACTTCGCCCTGCTTTCAGCCAATCAGTAACAGGAAGTGCCCCTTCAGAGCGATAAGGCCGAAACACGCGCAAGCAATAAAACGTCTAACGCTGAAATATGAAACGCAAATTACATCAGGGATTTCATTTAGAACCTCCTCCGCGTCGTAACGCGACTTTTACACCGTCAGAGCGGCTGGAGTTGATTTGCTGCAAATGTGAATTGCAATTTCCGGAAGATTTGATTTTTTTCTAAAGATGTATTTGGATCCGAATAATAACCAGAAACGACTTCATTAAACATTTTTATTCGTATTTGTTGCTCAGATGGCGGCACGGTGGCTTAGTGGTTATCACGTTCGCCTCACACCGCCAGGATCCGGGTTCGATTCCCGTCTCGGCCATGTGTGTGTGGAGTGTATGTTCTCCTCGTGCCTCAGGGGGTTTTTCTCCGGGTTCTCCGGTTTCCTCCCCGGTCCAAAAACATGCACGGTAGGTTAATTGGCACCTTGAATTGTCCCTAGTGTATGAATGTGTGTGTGTGTGTGTGTGTGTGTGTGTCCTGCGATGGCTTGGCATTCCATCCAGGGTGTATCCTGCCTTAATGCCCATAGACGCCTGAGATAGACACAGACTCCCCGTGACCCGAGTCAAGATTGGATAAAGCGCTAGAAGGAAGATGAATGAATGAATTTGTCATGCAATAAACCATCTGGCAGCTTGAATAAAAAAAAAACAAACAAACAAAAAAACAAACAAAAAAAAACACATAATGTCGCTTCACCTAACTTTTGAAACGGTAAAGCTTCCGAAGAAGACGTTACACACATCATGTAATGCTTTTCTTTCACAACCCTAAATCCCCCCCCCCCCCCCCCACCCCATTCCAGCAGTTCCAGCGGTTGTGGAAGGGCCCGTGTGTGTAGCCTCTGGCTAGGGCTTAACGAGCGAGTGTAATGATAATGAAATGGGTTTCCGAGAGTCTATTTGACAGAACAGATTTCATTCGCGCGCACGCACTGCCTGGTTAGTTCCCAGCTGGAGGTGAAGGCCGGTGCCGACACACTCATCCGTCTTCATTAGATCCTTTCTGTTTCATTTTGCCTCTCTTCTTTAGGCTTTACCCCACTTTCCAGCGCCCCCGCCCCTCACACCCCCACCACCCCCCCCCACCACCACCCGTCGGGTTCCATGGCTGCTATTTTTATCCTTCGCGCTCTCTCTGCGTCTTCAATTGCATCGCTGTTGCATCGCCTTCGGACCGAAATGCTCATGTGTACATCGTCCAAACGACATCCGTCATTCCAAATTGTAAATATTAAGGCCGTCATGACGCAGAAGTGTGTTATGAACCAAAAATGAGTGATCAACAAATAAACAACAAATAAATAAAGCGTTCAGCGCATCCACTCACGCTTCCTAAATTTCCCCCCAATTACACCTACTAGCTGCGCATTCACAACAGGTACGATCTCCTCTCTATATTAGCGTATATGGAACCTAAAACGTTTATGTGGCAAGCAACCAAAACCGGAACATAATTCTTAAAGGAGCCACGTACCGTATTTAACAACGAAAGCATTCATTCATTCATCTTCTACCGCTTTATCCGACTTCTCTCTCAGGTCACGGGGAACGTGCGGCTCAGGTTCTCAGGCGGCTATGGGCATCAAGGCAGGATACACTCTGTATGGAATGCCGGCCCATCGCAGGGGGGGCACACACACATACACACACACACACACACACACACACACACACACACACACATTCATACACTATGGACAATTTTTCCAAGGTGCCAATCAACCTATTGTGCATTTTACCGGACCGGGAAGGAAACCCCGGAGAACCCGGAGAAAAACCAGGGGAGAACATGCAACACATGGTGGAGATGGGAATCGAACCTGGAGTTCATTCATTCATTCATTCATCTTCTACCGCTTTATCCGATCTTCCCTCGGGTCACGGGGAGTCTGTGTCTATCTCAGGCGTCTATGGGCATTAAGGCAGGATACACTCTGGATGAAATGCCAACCCATCACACACACACACACACACACTCACATTCATACACTAGGGACAATTTTCCAAGGTGCCAATCAACCTACCGTGCATGTTTTTGGACCGGGAGAGGAAACCGGAGAACCCGGAGAAAACCCCCCTGAGGCACGGGGAGAAAATGTAACACATGCCGACGCTGGAGGTGTGAGGCATTAAAACAAATGAACATTGGCATGAACGAGAAATGAATACTAAAAGATTAATTTCCCGATTTGAAATAAACATTAAATAGCGAATCGTTTTATTAAATTGAGAGATTTTGAGTGAAATTGATATATTTTAAGATCAGAGTATTAGAAATATGAAAAATGTTCATTTATGGAACATTGAAAAATGCTCAATTAATCTATTGACAGTCCTGGTAAATATATACAGTGTATTCGCCACTCCGTTATATGGCTTTTGAACATTTCAACATTTCGTCATTCCGTTATTCCGGAATTTCATCATTTACTCATATCGCAATCCCGTGATTCTTCAATCGTTCCAGTTTTAGGAGATATGAGCTTTTCTCCTACTGGAATGGCTACAGGGTTCGATTCCTGTCTCGGACGTGTGTGTGTGGAGATTGTGCATGTTCTCCCCGTGCCTCAGGGGGTTTTTCTCCGGGTTCTCCGGTTTCCTCCCCCGGTCCAAAAACATGCATGGTAGGTTGATTGGTACCTTGGAAAAATTGTCCCTAGTGTATGAATGTGTGTGTGTGTGTGTGTCCTGTGATGGGTTGGCATTCCATCCAGGGTGTATCCTGCCTTAATGCCCATAGACGCCTGAGATAGGCACAGACTCCCCGTGACCCGAGGAAAGATCGTATAAAGCGGTAGAAGATGAAGGAAGGAATGACTACATAGGAGAAATGTTTCCTTCTCAGTCTCCCTGTTTATTTCCTGCGCCATAAATAAACCTTTTGTTTATTTGTATTTTTGTTTTTTCGCTCTGGGCGTGTGACTGAGCAGCTGACGTGTTAAATTCGACGTTCTGTTTTGTGCTTCTTCATATTTCTTCCCGGGCCGAATGAACTATAGATGATTCCAGGAGCAACAATATATTATTATATAGCGCGTCAACAAAAACAAACGCGCACACACACACACACACAAACAGACCCTGACTGTCCACTTTATTAGGAACACCTGGGGAACTGATGTTGCATCTAAATTCATTGCAAGTACGCTTTGAGTTTCAATATCGTTTTCATAGCGGACGTTGTCTCGAAGCAGAGTTATTAACGCGTTATTCACTTTAACGGCACTAATGTTATTAAGGCGCGTTATAACGCAGTGTGCGTTACTATGTGAGTGATCTGCTCCTTCACTCTGCGTCGTGTTGTGCGAATGAAACGAAACCCGAACAACAAATAAAACAATAAATAAACGTTCAGTGCATCCACTCACGCTTCCTAAATTTCCCCAGAAATTACACCTACTATCTGCGCATTCACAACAGGTACGATCTCCTCACTATATTAGCGTATATTACCGTACGGAACCTTACGCAAGCGCATCGCATTCCCAAATCCGTATTACTGCAATAAAGCGCATTTTTACTGAACGCAATAAAGCGCTTCCGTATAACCTAAACACCGTATCACCAGTTTATATGGAAAAGCAACCGGAACACAATTCTTAAAGGAGCCACGTCCCATATTTTACACTTCAAACAAGAACAAAACAAAATAACATTGAAATGAAAAAGAAATTAGTGAATTAACAAAAAATTAATATGAAATAATCAATCATTTTATTAAAGGGAGAAATTTTGAGAGAAATGTATATAATAATTATAATATCTGTTACAGTTAGTATTAGAAATGTAAAAAGTGTTCATTTATGGTACATTAAAAATGTGCGATTAATCGCGATTAAATGTTTTAATCGATTGTCATCCCTGGTATTTATCCCTGATGAACAGAATCGCCTTTCTTCGAATATTCAGCGGGGTCCGAGCGCAGGCTCAGCCACGATACAGCGCCCTCTGGTGTTTGAAGTGTTTGTTTTTGGGTTTTTTTCCCTTTGCCAGATGTTATGGAGGGGAAGACTGCCATCCTGCTGGGGATGAGCCAGTGGAACTCGAATGATCTGGTGGAGCAAATCGAGACCCTGGGCCACCTGGAGCGCTCACGAGGTACACACACACACACACACACACACACACACACACACACACAACGAAGAAAACACACACACACTTTTTAGAATATTTTGTAATTAGAAAGAAGAGAAGGTTGTGTGACTGTGTGTGTGTGTGTGTGTGTGTGTGTGTGTGTGTGTGTGTGCGTGTGTGTGTGTGTGTGTGTGCTTGGACATTTACATTTACGGTATTTGGCAGATGCCCTTCATCCAGATTGACATACAACTTATCAATTAAGGGCCTTGCTGAAGGGCGCACTAGTGGGAAATTGGTGGTGGTGGTGGTGGTGTTGGGATTTGAACCCACGATCTGTGGACTGGGATGCCTCTCGTTGTGTGGTTAATTGAGCTGGGGAGAAGGGAAGATCATCACACAGCGACTTATTCTGCACGGGTGAGATAATCACCATATTGCCACTCCGGCTCTCCGAATCCTTATTAGCTTGGCAGGATGCACACTGACTCAGTCTCGGCATTAACGTAGCGTTTCGCTAACACCGCGCGGCGTCTTGAAGGAAATTCATTTGTGTGTAAATAGGCTACGCTGATTATTAACCCTGCCTCATTGCTCCGAGGACGATTACGCCGGGAAACGAGAGCGGCTTCTGAGAGTATTTATTAGCGGGGGGGGGGGGGGGGGGGGGGGGGGGGGGGGGGGGGGGGTGGGGCTTTTTATGGCGGTCTCCGAAACTTTCGAGACTAGCTCTGTTTACAAGGAAATATCTTATTTACACATACTCACCCTCAAAATAGGCACAGCAGTACAGCGCTCTCCTAGAAGCCTTCTTCGGGGGGGACGGGGGGATGTAAGAAGGTGTTTTGAAGCCGGTGGAGCGAGAGCAGCAGTGTTGTGGGAGAACTTGGCCGGGTTGGAAACAAGTCGTTCACCTGCAATTTTGGATGGTTTGCAGTGGACGAATAGCGTTTTTGACGTTAGATTCCCCCTCCCCCCCTCCAGCAGAGGGGAGCACTGGTCCACTGGGTCCAGTGTGAGACTGAGCAAGTCCCTGAGCAAGTCTCTGTGTGGATAGAAACGTTCGATTCCTTCTGATGTTGTAGAGAACATCGAGTTCTCACGAGTCACGTTAGCAATACGAGAAGAGAAGAGAAGGACCTAATTGTCCATGGTTACTCTCACTCGACCCCGAGGAGGTTAGGAGAAAGGAGCAAGCAGAGAGTTGGGATCACCTGGGATCACAAGCAGCTTCTTTGGATGATAGGTCTCGCTCTAAGGATAAGATTTATTCAAGAAAGGTAAATACAAACTTAAGTACACGAGGATAGACAGTTGCCTTTTTTTTTTTTTTAATGGATTTCTGGACAGTGAGAAATGAAAAGAGAATAAAAGGAATGTTAGGATGGGTGTTGTTGGAAGAGGTAGGACTTCAATCGACGTTTGAATGTAGACAGTGTCTCCGTTGTTCGAATCTCCAGTGGAAGTTCGTTCCACCACATCGGTGCCAGAACAGAGAAGAGCCTTGAGCTGGCCTTACCTTTTACCCTGAGAGACGGTGGAACCAGACGAGCAGTGCTGGACGCTCTCAGGCAGCGAGGTGCAGTACGGGAGGTGATGAGGTTGCGGAGGTAAGATGGTGCAGATCCATTTTTGGCTTTGGTAGGCGAGCGTCAGTGTTTTGAATCTGATGCGTTAGAGCAGCAGCTACAGGAAGTGAGTGGAGCGAGCGCAGCAGTGGGGTGGTGTGGGTGGGAGTGGTGGAGTGGAGCGAGGTCGAGAGCGCAGTAGCAGTAGTGGGGTAGTGTGGGTGGAGTGGGTGGAGCGAGCGCAGTAGTGGGGTAGTGTGGGTGGAGTGGCGTGGGTGGTGGAGTGGGCGAGCAGCAGAAGTGGGTAGTGGGGGTGGAGTGGGTGGAGTGGTTGGGTGGAGCGGGGGGTGTTGTTTTGGTTGGAGCGAGCGCAGAAGTGGGGTAGCGGTGTAGTGGGGTGGTTGGGGTGGAGTGGAGTGGGTGGAGCGAGCGCAGTAGTGGGGTAGTGGGTGGAGTGGGTGGAGTGGGGTAGTGGGGTGGAGGGTGGATCGAGCGGTAGTGTGGGTGGAGTGGGTGGAGCGAGCGCATGGGGTAGTGTGGGTTGGAGTGGTGGAGCGAGCGCAGAAGTGTTGTGGGGTGGAGTGGGTGGGTGGGTGTGGGTGGAGTGGGTGGAGCAGTAGTGGGGTAGTGTGGGTAGTGTGGGTGGAGCGGGTGGAGCGAGCGCAGTGAGTGGGGTGGTGGGTGGAGCGAGTGTGGGTGGCGCGCAGTAGTGGGGGTAGTAGTGGGGTAGTGGGGTGGGTGGAGTGGGGTGGAGTGGGTGGAGCGAGCGCAGCAGTGGGGTAGTGTGGGTGGGGTGGGTGGAGCGAGCGCAGCAGTGGGGTAGTGTGGGTGGAGTGGGTGGAGCGAGCGCAGTGGGGTGTGTGTGTGGTGTGGAGCGAGCCGCAATGGTGTGGGTGGTGGAGTGGAGTGTGGGTGGTGTGGGTGGAGTGGGTGGAGGCGCAGTGGGGTAGTGTGGGGGTGGAGTGGGGTAGTGTGGTGGAGTGGGTGGAGCGAGCGCAGTGGGGTAGTGTGGGTGGAGTGGGTGGGCGAGCGCAGTGGGGTAGTGTGGGTGGAGTGGGTTGGAGGGTGGAGTGTGGTGGGCGAGCGCAGCAGTGCGCAGCGCAGTGGGGTAGTGTGGGTGGAGCGTGTGGAGGAGCGAGCGCAGAAAGTGGGGTAGTGTGGGTGGAGTGGGTGGAGCGCAGCAGTGTGGAGTGGGTGGAGCGGAGTGGGGGTAGGAGTGTGGGTGGAGTGGGTGGAGCGAGCGCAGTAGTGGGGTAGTGTGGGTGGAGTGGGTGGAGCGAGCGCAGTAGTGGGGGTGTGTGGGTGGAGTGGGGTAGTGTGGGTGGAGTGGGTGGAGCGAGGGAGCAGTGTGGTAGTGTTGGTGGAGCGAGCGCAGTAGTGGGTGGGTAGTGGGGGAGCGGTGTGGGGTGGGTGGAGTGGGTGGAGCGAGCGCAGTAGTGGGGTGGTGTGGGTGGAGCGGGTGTGGAGCGAGCGCAGAAGTGGGGTAGTGGGGTAGTGTGGGTGGAGTGGGTGGAGCGAGCGCAGCAGTGGGGTAGTGTGGGGTGGAGTGGGTGGAGCGAGAGCAGCAGGCATGGGGTAGTGGGGTAGTGTGGGTGGAGTGGGTGGAGCGAGCGCAGCGAGCGGGTGGTGTGGTGTGTGGGTGGAGTGGGTGGAGCGAGAGCAGTAGTAGTGGGGGTGTGGGGTGGAGTGGGTGGGTGCGAGCGCCAGTAGTGGGGTGGGTGGCGAGTGTGGGTGGTGGGAGTGGGTGGAGCGAGCGAGCGCAGTAGTGGGGTAGTGTGGGTGGAGTGGGTGGAGCGAGCGCAGTAGTGGGGTAGTGTGGGT
>JACRUU010000024.1:3790812-3835812 GCA_030449085.1 Kryptopterus vitreolus
GAAAATTGTCCCTAGTGTGTGAATGTGTGTGTGTGTGTGTGTGTGTGTGTGTGTGTCCTGTGATGGGTTGGCATTCCATCCAGGGTGTATCCTGCCTTAATGCCCATAGACGCCTGAGATAGGCACAGACTCCCCGTGACCCGAGGGAAGATCAGATAAGAAGACGGAATGAATGTAGAAGATGAATGAATGATCGTTCTTAGAGGGCATGGTTTAGTGGTTAGCACGTTCGCCTCACACCTGCAGGGTTCAGTTTCGATTCCCGTCTCGGCCATGTGTGTGTGGAGTTTATGCATGTTCTCCTCGTGGCCTCAGGGGTTTTTCTCTGGGTTCTCCGGTTTTCTCCCGTGGTCCAAAAACATGCACGGTAGGTTGATTGGCACCTTGGAAAATTGTCCCTAGTGTATGAATGTNATGAGTGTGTGTGTGTGTGTCCTGTGATGGGTTGGCATTCCATCCAGGGTGTATCCTGCCTTAATAATGCCCATAGACGCCTGAGATAGGCACAGACTCCCCGTGACCCGAGAGGAAGATCGGATAAAGCGGTTGAAGATGAATGGATGAATTCTTTGCACCAAATCACTACAGGGGACATGGGAGCTCAGGGGTTAAAGCATTGGCCTCTGGACCAGTAGGTTGCAAGTTCACCTGTGGGCCCTTGAGCAAGGCCTTAAGGGCGTCTACCAAATGTAAATTCGCTGTAGCACTGAAGGTATCCACACGTTCACACCTCATTAGCACACTGGTTCTCTTTTCTGAGTGTAGTGTGGATACGCTAAGGAGTCTTAGACCACACCGAAACAGAGGGTTATTTATAGATATCTCCAAAATGTCATGGTGAGGCGTGAGATGGCTGTCTGGGCTTTTTAAAAAGAGAGGGATCGTAAGTCATCACGCCATTTTGTTTGAGTGCGAACTGAATTTATGCGTCACATCTTCGTCCTCGTCATGCTTCGTTCTGTCCATCACGTCAAGACGATCTTCACTAACGTAATTACCGACAGGAGAAGGGCTTTCTTCTGGAAACAAATAAACACCCCTCCTCACACACACACACACACACACACACACTCCTCACACATTACAGCCTGGGCTGCAAGCTCGCATGGTCCTGACAAGGGACCGCGGTCAATTATTAATCACACCACCGCGCTCTGGTGCGCAACACAACAACAGCGATCCTGGAGAGACGCTTGGACCCTTTTTTTTTTTTCAATCCTTGTAGTGACCCGAGATGACGAAATAGCATTTCAAAGTTTGTGGACACATGAGAATAAGATGTGTCTTTACAGACATTTACGTTCCTCCTCTTCCTCGTGCTGTCTCAGGGAGGTGTATCCTCGCCATTGTTGCCTCAATCATTCATTCATTCATTCATCTTCTACGGCTTTATCCGATCTTCCCTCGGGTCACGGGGAGTCTGTGTCTATCTCAGGCGTCTATGGGCATTAAGGCAGGATACACCCTGGATGGAATGCCAACCCATCGCAGGACACACACACACACACACACACACACACACACAACACACACACATTCATACACTAGGGACAATTTTCCAAGGTGACCAATCAACCTACCGTGCATGTTTTTGGACCGGAGGAGGAGGAACCGGAGAACCCGGAGAAAAACCCCCTGAGGCACGGGGAGAACATGCACAAACTCCACACACACATGACCGAGACGGGAATCGAACCCGGACCCTGTAGGTGTGAGGTGAACGTGCTAAACTACCGTGCACCTTTGTCTCAATCAATAGGTATGAAATGATAACGAACAAACTTATAGGTAATAAAACATACACATTTAATATACTTCATATATAAAGTGCTAGCTCAGTGGTTAAGGTATTGGGCTCTGGGCCGGAAGGACGCAGGTTCGAGTCCCGTTCGCCTCACACCACCAGGGTCCGGGTTCGATTCCCGTCTCAATTGGCCATGTGTGTGTGTGGAGTTTGGTGCATGTTCTCCCCTCCTCAGTGCATGTTCTCCCCCCCCGTCCTCAGGGGGTTTTTCTCCGGTTTCCTCCCGGTCCATCCAAAAACATGCACGGTAGGTTGAATTGACACCTTGGAAAAATTGTCCCTAGTGTATGAATATGTGTGTGTGAATGTGTGTGTGTGTGTGTGTGTGTGTGTGAGTGTGTGTGTGTCCTGTGATGGGTTGGCATTCCATCCAGGGTGTGTATCCTGCCTTAATGCCCATAGACACCTGAGATAGACACAGACTCCCCGTGACCCGAGGGAAGATCGGATAAAGCGGTAGAAGATGAATGAATGAATGCAAAAGAAGTTCACATGTTGTAAGGTATGTGACAAAAAAAAAAACATGTGCCGAATCTAATATTTGGACCATCCGTTTTGGCGCCCCCTAATGGGAGAAGGAAAAAAAACGCCTGTTTATCTCTGTAAAGCGGATTTAAAACAACATCGAAACGAATCGAAATAAATGCAACGAAAAAAATTCCCTGCTATCGAACCCCTAGCCGTCCTTTTCAGCTCGTTGACGAAAGACGCACGCGGCCACGCCTCCCAAAATCACGTGAAAATTAGCGTCTTTTCTGCTTGATTTTGTAGTCTGAATCCGTACAGCTACGACGAGAGCTGCGTCTGCAGTAGCGTGGATCACCTGCCGTTGGCCGCTCTGCCCATCCTCGCCATCGCCGCTCCTCAGTACCAGGACGCCGTCGCCGTGGTGATCGCTCAGGCCAATCAGGTGTACCGCGACTTCCTCCAGTCACCCGAGGGGCTGGGCTTCACCGGCCAGGTAATCGCACCCCGCAAATACTCCTCACCGAAAATGCCACATCAGCATTATGTAACTATAAGAGACAGTTATAGTGTTCGACGAGCGACGCCACCTCATAACACAAAACTCACATAACGCACAAATATTCGCTTTCACTTCCATCTTTCTTGGAATTGCCTTCCATCTGTATCCATTTTTGCCTTCTAGGATAGGAATTCCGCCCTCTAGTGGCGGGATGCCGTCACTTCGCCGGTAACGTAGTCGCATGCATCGTGGGAGACGTAGTTTATTGTCAAGGCACGGCTTTAAAGCAGCATCGCTTTATTTTAAGACAATCGTACACCTTTTAAGATCGCGAAAAATGACGTGGCATGCCTCGGGTTTGTAAATGGTTCGTAAATTAATGCTTTTTTTTTATTATCTGTAAATTCAATGTAATTACCATCTTTTAATGCTTCTTATCTTTTAAGTACTTTTTTTACCCGTCATAACTGGTTTAATAACAATTTTACACTCTAATCCTGACATAAGGCCGTATATGGCACCTCATGTTCCTTCTACCTGTTTACGCTCTATTGTTTTTTTTCCTCCCCTCCCCCCCCACACACACACTAACTAACGTTATGGAATTCTGTCTTCACATAGATTAGACAGGCCGAGACTTTTAGTGTTTTTAAATCTGCTTTTTTTTTTTTATCTCCAGGATGGCTTTTATGTCATCTTTTGATTTTGCCATGTATTCTTATTTGCGTATTAAGTTATTTGCTTATTAGTTTTTCTTATTATTACTAATTATTCCTTTAAACCCTTATGGCAATTATTCTACTATGCTTGGAAATCCCTAAAGGTTATTATAATATTATTTAGATTTTTCTCAAAAAGGCAAAAAAAAATGCTCAATAATCACACTTCGGATTTGTTTATTAAGTATTCTTTATTATTATTATTATTATTATTATTATTATATTTGTAGTACACATACTACTACAATTGATTGACAGATTTTTACAAGCATTGATTTAAAAAAATGCTCTAGGATCTTCAGTTTTTTTGTTAAAACTTATTAGGTTTATTGGGATTCATTATTATTATTATTATTAGTTATTATAAGTATATTATATACTTACAATATTTGACACACATTGGATGCCTTAAACCGCTGCACGTTTCTTCAATTATCTCTATCTCTCTAGATGCGTCTATTATCTTCTTATTATATTATATATTATATATTGGACTTCTATTATCTTCTCTCTCTATTATAATCTATATATATATATATATACATTCCCGTTCAATCTTCTACGCTATATGGGTTCTGGGGGGCCCTCGGGCTACGACCGGGGGGGGTGAGTCTCTATCTCTCTTTCTCTCTCTCTCTCTCTCTGTATATAATCCATCTCCGGGTACCAAAGGGGAGTCTCTCTCTATCCGTGTCTCTCTCTCTCTCTCTCTCTCTCTATATATATATATATATATATATATATATATACACACACATTCGATTATGTTCAAGTCGTGATTTTGTTTGTGCATCGTAAGTGTTGCGGTATACAAGAAAAGCTTCATAATTTTAATAATTTAATAATTTGTCTGATTTTACGACAGAATATATAGAGATGACGAGTATATCTGGTATATCTGGTTCGGAGGTTTTTTTGCGCACAAATTAAGGAAAGCAAACTGTTACGAAAATAATTCATTAGATTAGATTTATCTGACTGCTTGGAAGAAGTGTATTCTTTAATGCCTATTTTTATGTTTCCTTATTTCAAGAAATCTCACCAAGCGTATTTATCTCCCTGCGCCGGCGCGTCGCTTGACTTCCTTTCTTCGTATTCCGTGCATTTATTCCGTAATTTCCTTCCTTATTTTCAATAATTCTTAAAAAGTGCATTTGGTGTGCGGTTAATACGTTGGGAATATACCAGCAATATTTAGAATAATAGACGAATGACGTGTACTCGCACGGACTCATACAAACGTCACATTTTGGGCGTAGAAATAAACGTTATTGCCCTGTTAAGGTGCGCAGACAGAGTATATACTGTAGTGTATGTGTGTATACAGTGTATATTTTGTCCAGGTTTATAGTGTATATATGTGTGTGTGTGTGTGTGTGTGTGTGTGTGTGTGTGGTGTGTATACATAGGTGTATACTATATAGGTGTATAGTGTATGTGTGTATACACAGTATATATGTATAGGTGTATAGTTATGTGTGTGTATACAGAGTATATAGTGTATAGTGTATGTGTGTGTATACAGAGTATATAGTGTATAGTGCAGGGATCACCAACCTTTTTGTAACTGAGAGCTACTACATGGACACCGAGTCATATAAAGGGCTACCAGTTTGAAATACTCCTCTGAAATAACAAATTTTACCTTTAGTTATATATTATATTATTATTATTATTATTAATGATACTCATTTATCTATGTAAATACACTTGACAGTGACTATCACAGCACGAATAAACTACATTTTACATTATAGACGCATCTCACTGATAGGTTTGTGCACTTTTTACAAGCCTGAGAGCTACTCATGTGCTCCTTGGGGGGCTACCTGGTGCCCACGCGTGGCACCAGTTTGGTGACTCCTGGTATAGTGTATGTGTTTATACAATGTATATACTGTATAGGTGTATAGTGTATGTGTGTATACAGAATATATACTGTATAGGAGTATAGTGTATGTGTGTATACAGTGTATATTTTGTCCAGGTGTATATGTGTATGTGGGTGTGTGGTTGTGTGATGTGTGTGTGTGTGTGTGTGTGTGTGTGTGTATACATAGGTGTATACTATATAGGTGTATAGTGTATGAGTGTATACAGAGTATATATTGTACAGGTGTATAGTGTATGTGTGTGTATACAGAGTATATACTGTATAGGTGTATAGTGTATGTGTGTATAGCAGTGTATATATTGTATAGGTGTATAGTGTATGTGTGTATACAGTGTATAGTGTATATGTTTATACAGATATATATACTGTATAGGTGTATAGTGTATGTGTGTATACAGTGTATATTTTGTCCAGGTGTATAGTATTATTGTATATAGGTGTATAGTGTGTGTGTATGTGTGTGTGTGTGTGTATACATAGGTGTATACTGTATAGGTGTATAGTGTATGAGTGTATACAGAGTATATATTGTACAGGTGTATAGTGTATGTGTGTGTATACAGAGTATATAGTGTATAGTGTATATGTTTATACAATGTATATACTGTATAGGTGTATAGTGTATGTGTGTATACAGAATATATACCGTATAGGAGTATAGTGTATGTGTGTGTACAGAGTATATATTGTACAGGTGTATAGTGTATGAGTGTATACAGAGTATATATTGTACAGGTGTATAGTGTATGAGTGTATACACAGTATATATTGTACAGGTGTATAGTGTATGAGTGTATACAGATGTATATATTGTATAGGTGTATAGTGTATGTGTGTATACAGAGTATATAGTGTATAGTGTATGTGTTTATACAATGTATATACTGTATAGGTGTATAGTGTATGTGTGTATATAGAATATATACTGTATATGAGTATAGTGTATGTGTGTGTACAGTGTATATATTGTCCAGTTGTATAGTGTATATGTGTGTATATGACGACGTGTATAATGATAGTGAAAGCCCCGAGTAGATCAGCGTGCTAATTAAGCAGAAACGAGGTCAGGAAGTCGTATCGTTAGCGTCATGCGGTGCAACGATGATAACGCTAATGTACTTAAAAGTGTAATGTTTCCTTTCTCAACCCCCACCCCCCCCCCCCCCCCCCCCCTTAGGTGTGTCTGGTGGCTGACTGTGTCGGTGGAGTGCTTTGTTTTGATGCGCTGTGTTTCAGCGGAGACAAGCGGAACGAACGGTCCCGAGACAAACACTGCTAACTACAGCACCGAGAGCCTGAAGGTAAACATCAACACACACACAGACACACAAACACACACATGAATACACACTGTTCTGTCATCGCTTTCTACCTTATCAAATCTGTCTGGCTTTGTTCTTTATCTGATGTCGCCTGACACAAGCTCAGAAGCACTAAAGCAAGATTTAAACCCGCTCCTGCTACCATGCCGCTTCTACCGCGTCCCGTCTTTATTCGAAACGTTTTTGTTTTTGACATAAAAAAAGTGCACAAGACAACAGGCTCGAACGTGGCGCGATCAATATCCTACCGTTTCCAGCGGTGTCACGCTGAGGCTCACACGGACTCATACAAACGTCACATTTTGGGCGTAGAAATAAACGTTGTTGCCCTGTTAAGGTGCGTAAACTTGCAGACAGAGTATATACTGTAGTGTATGTGTGTATACAGTGTATATTTTGTCCAGGTTTATGGTGTATATATGTGTGTGTGTGTGTGTGTGTGTGTGTATGTGTGTATATACAGAGTATATACTGTATAGGTGTATAGTGTATATGCAGTGTATAGTGTATATTGTATAGTGTATAGTGTATTGTGTTATGGTGTATATTGTATGCCAGTGTATATGTGTGTGTGTGGTGTACACAGAATGTAATACTGTTAGGCGTATATTGTATATGTGTGTACAGTGTATAGGTTGTGTTAGATAGTGTATAGTGGGTGTGTGTAAGGTGTAGTGCATATGTGTGTGTGTGTGTGTTGTATATGTGTAACAGTGTATATATTGTACAGGTGTGTGTGTGTGTGTGTGTGTGTATACAGTATGTGTGTGTATATATATGTATATAGGTGTATATATATATATATATTGTACAGGTGTATAGTGCATGTGTGTATTTGTGTGTGTGTGTGTGTGTGTGTGTGTGTGTATACAGAGTATATACTGTATAGGTGTATAGTGTATGTGTGTATACAGTGTATATATTGTATAGGTGTGTATGTGTGTATGCAGGTATATATTGTATAGTGTATGTGTATGTGTGTATGCAGTGTATATATTGTATAGGTGTATAGTGCATGTGTGTGTGTGTGTATACAGAATATATACCGTGTATATATTGTATAGTGTATGTGTGTGTGTATACAGAATGCGTATGTATAGGTGTATAGTATATACTGTGTGTATAATGTGTGTATACAGGTGTATATATTGTATAGGTGTATAGTGTATAGTGTGTAGTTCATGTGTGTGTGTGTGTGTGTGTGTATACAGAGTATATACCATATAGGTGTATAGTGTATGTGTGTATGCAGTGTATATATTGTATAGGTGTATAGTGTATGTGTGGATGCAGTGTATATATGTGTGTATAGGTATATATTGTATAGTGTATGTGTGTATGCATGTGTATAGGTGTATAGTGTATGTGTGTGTGTGTGATACAGAATATATACCTTGTATAGTGTGTATAGTGTATTGTGTGTGTGTATACAGTGTATATATTGTACAGGTGTATGTGTTGTGTGTACAGTGTACTGTACAGGTATACAGTGTATGTGTGTGTACAGTGTACTGTATAGGTGTACAGTCTGTGTATTGTTTTTGTACAGTGTGTAATTCGGTAGAAGTCTGTAGTGTGTTTGTATATAGTGTGTGCATGTGTAGTGAGTCTAAGTGTATATAGTCTGTAATACTGTGTGGTGTGTGTGTAAAATACTGCATTTTAATGTGTGTGTGTGTGTGTGTCGGAAATTAGAAAAAAAAAAGATTTCACCATAATTAACTTTCAAGACGATTCCAGGTAAAGTGATGATCGATGGCTTGATGAAACCCCGCTTTCAATCTACCTACTCAATTTGGAGCAATTATCATGCTTAAAATGAGTTTTGCCCACTCAAACCCCCCTTCCTGCTCTTACCACCACACACACACACACACACACACACACACACTCCCCCGGCAGACTCCCATTTGATGCAGGTAGACGCACGTGGCTCAGTTGGCAGCAGCTTGTTCCCAGCCGGCGATTCCCAGCGCTCCGTCTGCCTGGCCACTTTGTTCTGATGTTTTAATGAGCACTCAGTCACCTGCGCCGTGCCGCGTGGGGCCACACATAAAGCAGACGCTGCATTAGAGAATGATGCTGCAGAGGATTTGAGGTAAAAAAAAAAAAAAAAGAAAGAGTTCTCCGGCAGACTCAAAAGCCGGGAAACTGTGTGTGTGTGTGTGTGTGTGTGTTGTGTGTGTGTGTGTGTGTGTGTGTGTGTGGGATCCTGTTTTTCTCATTTCGGTGAAGGCTTTTTTTTCCAAAGCACAAGCCGTTGGGGTTTTGAGGCCAGGTCATAACATGGGACTCATCCTCACAACCTTCTGATCATTGACCTAGTCATATGCTCAACTTGGCAGTTAAAGCGTTAAAAGATCGCTTGACTGGAAGGTCATGGGTTTACATCCCAGGATGGCCAAAATGCTACTACTGGGCCTTGACCGTCATCTTACGAGATGCCTGGATTATTTATATATCGGTCTGTGACTGGAACCAGAGGGACGTATATTTATTTCAGTTATCCACCTGTTGAGACATAGGGGCCTTTCTGAAGGGCCCGGCTATGGCCTGTTCACGGTGCCGGGATTTGAACTCGTGATCAAAAGTCCACTATATACATTCATTCATTCATTCATTCATCTTCTACCACTATATCCCTCGGGGAGACTGTGCCTATCTCAGGCGTCTATGCGCATTAAGGCAGGATACACCCTGGATGGAATGCCAACCCATCACAGGACACACACAACACACACACACACACACACACACACATTCATACACTAGGGACAATTTTCCGAGGTGCCAATCAACCTACCGTGCATGTTTTTTTGGACCGGGGGGAAACCGGAGAACCCGGAGAAAAACCCCCTGAGGCACGGGGAGAACATGCACAAACTCCACACACACATGGCCGAGACGGGAATCGAACCCTGAACCTGCCGGTGTGAGGCGAACGTGCTAAGCCACCCCCCCCCAACTATATACAGTATATCTGTGTCTATATCAGTATAGCTGAGAAGAAGCATAGAATCTCAGTGAGCAGCAATGAAACGTCACCCCTGGAGCACAGAGTGTTAAGGGCCTGGCTCAAGGGCCCAATACCAGGACTTTTTCGATCGGTAACCCAGAGCGCCAAGGTAACACTCAAACGTTGAACTGTTCAGTGGTTAAGACGCTGGACTTCTGATCAGAAGGTCATGATTTCAAATCCCACCCAGCAAAATGCCAGACGCTGTTATCCAGAACGACTTAACACTTAAAGAATAGAAGAGCCGGGTTAGCGGGTTAAGGGCCTTGCTCAAGGACCCAAGTGTGGCAGCTTGGCGATACCAGGACTCGAACCCCAGACCTTCCGATCAGTAGCCCAGCACCTTAAACCCCTGAACTATCCACCCCGAGGTGAGGGTTACAGGTCTTCCTCAGGGTCCAAGCGGTAGTCGCTTAGTAGGCGCTTGGATTTGAACTCATGACCTTTCCAATATGAAGTTCCAAACCAATGAAACGTGTACATTTGTGTAAGACGACACTTGGGCCCCTGTGTGTCCAGGAGAAACCGGCGGTGATGAGCAGTCTGAGTCCCTCCCTGAGGAGCAGCAAGCGTCTGAGCAAGAGCAACATCGACGTTTCGGCGCCGTGCGAGTCGGCGCCCGGGCTCCGCCGTCCGCTCATCCGCAAGCAGAGCGACTCGTGCGACACGGACATCGCCGGGTGCCAGAGGGACGTCTTCTTCAGCAGGTCGGAAGTGTTCGACTCCCTTCACTTTGAGCTCAGTGAGCGACTTTGCATTCACATTTGGCAAGGTTAAGGTTGATGGTTAAGGGCCTTGCTCAAGGGCCCATTAGTGGTGCTGGGATTTGAACCTGCAATCTTCTCAGTCAGAGGCCAATGCCTTGACCACTGAGCTCCCTCCCAGCTCCCTCTCAAGTCACCGAGCTGACGTTCCACCAGGGGGCGCATTCGACACGGTGATACATTGAGTATTAACATTAAAGCCTTTTATATGTTTATGTTTTAAATGTATGCATCTGGTGACGGACCGGCCCATCTGTCACATTTTTTAACCAAAGTGGCTCCTGAGCCAAAATATTGGCACCCCCCCCCCCAAATATTTTACCCTACGCAGAGAAACTTTCCAAAGAAGTTTGGTTTGATTTTTCTTCATGTTGCTAGCTCGGGGATTTGAATTGTAACGGTGATGTATGATGTGTTAGCAGCCGGAGCAGCCCCTTTAAGAAGGTAGCGGGGGGGAAGTGGGTAGGTAAGTCATGTGACCGAGGCAAGAGTAAGTCATAGACAGACGTGGCGGAGAAAATCCGGTCGTTTTCCCAAATGGTTCGGAATCAGATAATAAATTAAACGTAAATAATGTAAGTTATGTATTCTTTCTGTGAGGCCCGGTACCAATTGACCCACCTGAGGTGGCTCGAGGGGGGAAGGGGGTTATGGGGGCACCCCAGGTCGGTCTCCTCACACTCTCCAAACGCTGACGTTCTCCTGATGTCGTAATCAGAAGTAATATTGTGCTGCAACGTACCCCGGTGACGCACATGTGTTTTTCGTTTATTAACAATGTTTTGTTCCTCTACCAGTCTGTCTCAGGATGAGCAGATGAGCTCGGTGCAGGCTCAGTACCCCGGCTGCTTCGACTTTGAGGTTTCAGACTGCTTTCTGCTGGGCTGCCCGCTAGGCCTGGTGCTCGCCATGAGGAGAACCGTGCTGCCGGCTTTCCAGAGTAAATAACATCCCAAATCTCTTTCTCTTTCTTTTACTCACACACACACACACACACACACACACACACACACTCACCGATGTCAAAGCCAGAGAACAAGGCGGCTTGTGTTTACAGAGGAAATGTCATTTTGGCTCATCAACATCTGACAGACAGAGTTCATTTAAGAAGCACTAGACTCCCCCCTACTGGTCTCTCCCATTCTTTCCTTCTATAATAATAATAATAATAATAATAATAATGTTCATTCATCTTCTACCGCGTTATCCGATCTTCCCTCGGGTCACGGGGAGTCTGTGCCTATCTCAGGCGTCGATGGGCGTTAAGGCAGGATACACCCTGGATGGAATGCCAACCCATCACACACACACATTCATACACTAGGGACAATTTTCAAGGTGCCAATCAACCTACCGTGCATGTTTTTGGACCGGGGGGGGGAGGAAACCAGAGAACCCGGAGAAAAACCCCCTGAGGCACGGGGAGAACATGCACAAACGCCACACACACATGGCCGAGACGGGAATCGAACCCAGACCCTCGACGGTGTGAGGCGAACGTGCTAACCACTAAACCATATAATAATAATAATTCATTACATTTATATAACGCATTTCTGGACACTCAAATCGCTTTACGTTATGAGAGGGGGATCTCCTCCTCATCCATCACTGGTGTACAGCAACGGCAGCCTCAGGGCGCCAGAACTCCCACCACACACCAGCTTACTGGTGGAGAGGAGACAGAATGATGAAGCCAGTCAGTAGATATGGGGGGCGGTTTACACAGAATCCGAATCTAATCCGCAAGACGGTGCTTTTTGACAGTATAGTGTCCCCGTTACTATACTGGGGTGTTAGGACCCACACAGACCACAGGGTAAGCGCCCCCTGCTGGACACACTAATACCAGCAGCAACCTATTATTCCCAGGTGGTCTCCCATCCTGGTAGTAACCAGGCTTATCCCTGCTTAGCTTTAGTGGGGCAACCAGGCTTGGGCTACAGGGTGATATGTCTGCTGGCAGTCTCTCTCGTTCTGTCCGCTGTCTTTCTGTCAGTTTCTCTTTCTTTCTCTCTATGCGGAAGAGGATAAACAGCATCTACTTTTTTTACGCACAGTAATAGCTTTCTGTTCAGCTGTGTTTTATATTCATTTTCTTTTTTCCTTTGGTTCTATCTCTCTCTCTCTCTCTCTCTCTCTCTCTCTCTTTAGTTCCCCAGTTGCGTCCGGCCTGCTCGCAAATCTTCAATCTGTTCTACCCGTCTGACCCATCTGCCTCACGTCTGGAGCCCCTGCTGTACCCGCCTCTCACCCAGCTGCCCCCCTTCACCGTGCCACGCTACCAGCGATACCCGCTGGGCGACGGACGCTCCACTCTCATCGGTAAAAAATCCAACAGCGGCATTGTTTACGATTGTTTTTTTTGTTGTTTTTTTATTCAAAATGAAAACAGCCTATCGAGTGACGAGGGATCAGAATGGGAGGGGCTTACAATCTCGGCCCCTGTCAATCACAGCGCCGCTATTCAATCCAGGTTGTATGTAAATCTGTTCACTCCGTATAGCACTATGAGCTCTTGTGCACTGTAAAAGGGGGTGGAGTCTTCCTGGAAGAGGCCACGCCCATCAGAATAAGCCTTCCAGAAGAGCCTTATGCAATTCCGTTCGAAATATGTTTTTTTTTTTATATTATACCGAATAAACATCAGGCTTTAGTGTCCTAGAAGGCATATTAGATCGTGGTTTCGGAATGGGCGGGGCTTACACAGTGCAACGAGACTATCATGGCTATTTGTGAGTGGATGGATGTAGAAGAGGATAAACAGCGCTGTCTTTTATTGCTGTCAAGTAAAAGAAACGCAGGATCCTAAATCACTCTTTATATCACTATGAGCCCATAGATGGGGGTGGAGTCTTCCTGGGAAAGACCACGCCCATCAGAATAATCAGGCTATAGATTGCATGCTCTCGGAATGGGCGGGGCTTAATGTGTCAATCAGGATACATTTACAGCATTTGGCCGACGCCCTTATCCAGAGCGAATGGGGGGGGCCACTGAGCAGTTGAGGGTTAAGGGGCCTTGGTCAAGGGCCCACTACTGGCAGCTAGGGGCACTACTAGTAGGCGGGGTAAAGTTTAGGATAAGTGTTGTGATAGACTGAAAGGCTATCAAGTTAATTATGTGAGAATGTGAGAATTACAGCGCACTGCTGTGAGTCACTCCCAGGCTTTGGCTGTCTCTCCATCTCTCTATCTCTATCCCTCGCTCTCTCTCTCTCTCTCTCTCTCCCTCTCTCCTGCACAGTAGAAGATTTCTGTCGTATGTGCCAGCAGCACTCTCAGCCAGAAAACAGTTCCCATATTAGGCTCTCCTAAACGACCAGACAGGACATGGGCAGATTGACGCAGAGGTTGAAAAGCTCAGTGGTTTAAGGCGCTGGGTTACTGATCGGAAGGTCGGGGGTTCGAGCCCCGATATCGCCAAGCTTCGGCTCCTTGAGCAAGGCCCTTAAAACTCTGTGCTCCAAGGGGCGCTGTATCGGCTGGCAGCTCAGTGGTTTAGGCATTGGGCCCGCTAGTGGCAACTTGACGGTGGTATTCGAACCTGTGATCTTCCGGTCCAGAGCCTAATGCCTTAAACACTAAGCTCCCAGCTTACATTTTACATTTATATTTACAGCATTTGGCAGACGCCCTTATCCAGAGCGACTTACAACTGAGCAATTGAGGGTTAAGGGCCTTGCTCAAGGGCCCACTAATGGCAGCTTGATGGTGGTGGGGTTTGAACCCGTGATCTTCCGGTCCAGAGTCCAACACCTTAACCACTGGGCTACCACCTCCCATACACCTCCCATACAGCGCCCCCTGGAGCACAGAGGTTAAGGCATTAGAACCTGTGATCTTCCAGTCCAGAGCCCAATGCCTTAACTCTTTGTGCTCCATGGTATCAGCCGGGAGGTGGGATCACAGGTTCGAATCCCACCGTCAAGCTGTCACTGGTGGGCCCTTGAGCAAGGCCCTTAACCCTCACTTGTAATTCGCTCTGGATAAATGTAATTGTGAAGAAAGAATTTCACTCTGGTGTGACAAATAAAGGCTCTTCTTCTAAAGCACAAAATGTATATATATATATGTATATATATATATATATATATATATATATATATATATATATATATATATATATATATATATATGTATATGTATATATATATATATATATATATATATATATATGTTGTTGTATACTATATATATATATGTGGGAGGTGGTAGCCCAGTGTTTAAGGTGTTGGATTCTGGACCGGAAGATCGCAGGTTCAATCCCCACCACCACCACCAAGCTACCACTAGTGGGCCCTTGAGCAAGGCCCTTAACCCTCAGTTGCTCAGTTGTAAGTCGCTCTGGATAAGAGCGTCTGCCAAATGCCACAAATGTAAATGTAAATGTATATGTATATCTTCTCTTTATACTGTTATACTACACAGAGCATCCTGGCAGGATCCTTCTTTCCACTGTTTATTCCTTTTCTCTCATCCGTCTTTCTCTAGCCGACACGGCGGTTAAACAGTCGTTGGAAGGAAGCGCCGAAACACTTCAGTCCGGATGCTGCAAGACAGTGATTGATGGGCCGAGCACAGAGGCCAAGGACAATCAGACGGAACACACCATCTCACAGTGTGAGTGTGGGAACCTTCACCGTTACACCGGGGCACGGGGGGGGGGGGGGGGGGGGGGGGGGGGGGGGCAAACCTTTACCCTCCCAAAAACAGCCATTTGGACTCGTTTCCCCACGTTAAAGAAAACACTGGGAGCCACGAAACCCTAGTGACGTTTAAAATGAAATAAGACGCCATATAACGGGTGGGGGTTTGCCTTTATCCTTTGTCTGAACTAAACTATAGTGTGTTGTATTTCTGCATGCGACAAAAACATTAAAAAACAAAACAAGCACCATTTCAATGAAATAATATATGCATAAATAAATAATATGCAAAAAAACAAACAAACAATAAAAATATTTTAAAAAATGTCTGTATTTGATAACAAAGTTAAACTAAAATTCCTCTTACTTTTATTTTTCCTGATAGTTTTTCCAGCTTCTGCTCGTTTCTCTGTCGTTACAAGAGCGGCCTCTAGAGGCGAATTACTGACATCACATGCTCATTGTTTTTATATGAGACTGCATTCACTACATTATATTTATCACGGGAAGTCTGTGTCTATCTCAGGCGTCTATGGGCATTAAGGCAGGATACACCCTGGATGGAATCCCAACCCATCACACACACAGACACACACACACACACACACACACACACACACACCACATTCATACACTAGGGACAATTTTCAAGGTGTGCCAATCAACCTACCGTGCATGTTTTAGGACCGGGGGAGGAAACCGGAGAACCCGGAGAAAAACCCCCTGAGGCACGGGGAGAACATGCACAAAACTCCACACACACATGGCCGAGACGGGAATCGAACCCGGACCCTGGCGGTGTGAGGCGAACGTGCTAACTACTAAACCACCATGCCTCTTATCACTTATTAATTATGTAATTATATTTATTAATCAATATAGTCATACTTATATTCTGGCTTTGTACGCAGGTGTATTGTCATGCAAGAACAGGTTTCTCTGGGTTTAAATGAGTTCACATACTAAAGATATCCTGTACAATCACAATGTTTGTGGTATAATTATTTTTTTTTGGTTTTTTGTTATATAGATATATATATATATATATATTATATAAAAATAAATAAATAAAAGGGGCCACAGTGGTTTAGTGGTTAGCAACGTTCGCCTCACACCGCCAGGAGTCCGGGTTCGATTCCCGTCTCGGCCATGTGTGTGTGTGTGGAGTTTGTTGCATGTTCTCCCCGTGCCTCAGGGGGTTTTTTTCTCCGGGTTCTCCGGTTTCCTCCCCGGGTCCAAAAACATGCACGGTGGTAGGTTGATTGGCACCTTGGAAAATTGTCCCTAGTGTATGAATGATGTGTGTGTGTGTGTGTGTCTTGTGATGGGTTGACATTTCATCCAGGGTGTATCCGGCCTGCCTTAATGCCTATAGACGCCTGAGATAGGCACAGACTCCCCGTGACGCGAGGGAGGATCAGATATAAGATGAATGAATATATATATATATATATATATATATATATATATATATATATATATATATATATATATATATATTCCGTATATTATATATATATATATATATATATATATCTATATCATTCATCTTCTACCGCTATATACACCTTATATATATATATATATACCTGTTTTTTTGTTTCAGTGTGTAGCACCTGGTGGGGCATTAAGCGCCTGGACTACGTGCTGTACTGCCCCGACGTGCTCACGGCGTTCCCCACTGTAGCGCTGCCTCACCTGTTCCACGCTTCATACTGGGAGTCGACAGACGCCGTGGCCTTCATCCTCAGACAGGTCTCTCCACACCTCCGGCTAAGATTACCTTAATGCATTCTAAGGCCAAAAGTTTGTGGACACCCTACGTTTTATGTCATTTGAAAGACGCCCCAATACAGAGAGACCAAGAGACCAAGCGGGCCAAGGTTAAGGGCCCAGCAGTGTCAGCTTTGTTTTTTTTTTTTTATTATTGTTTGTCCTGGGATTCGAACGTATGACCAAATAAGTCCAAATAAGGTTAAAGAGCTCAGTGGTTTAAGGCACTGGGTTATTGATCGGAAGGTCGGGGGTTCGAGCCCCGAGCTGCCACCCTTGGGTCCTTGACCAAGGCCCTTGAGCAAGGCCCTTCAATCCCGGTTTGGCTCTGTGCTCCAGGGGGCGCCGTATCTGCGCAATTCTAGAGCTCGGTGAAATGGGAATAGGAATAATTCTGGGAAGGAAAGTGTGAATCCTGGGTGTCCACATATTTTTGGTCAGAGAGAGTACGTATCGAAGAAAACGTATTCTATGTCTCCACCATCTTACTTTCCGCGGTGTAGGTAAGTTATTTTTTTTTCCTCCGTGGAAATAACATGCAAGGGCTCGGTAGATTACCCATAATAACACCTTTTGTGCCGTACCCAAGTCCTTCATATAAAACGACCCGAGTGTGGCTAGAAATAGTGCAGACGGCTGCGGTCATGACAGAGTCGCTCTGATTAATGACCCTTTTATTATTCAACTCTTTCTTTTTTTGTTGTTGTTGTTGTTTTTTTTTTTCTTGCCGGCTCCATGATGCAACACCACAATCCCATGGTGCAATGTGTTCTTTCAGTGTCATGTTTTTTAACGAAAAAAACCCCAAAAACATATTTAGTGAAATGTATTACCCGAGACACTTTCATCCGGAGATCCCAAATGTCTTTTATTTCGTATAATATTCCCAGATCAATCATTCAATACGGTCAGCTAGAAGGGGGCGGGGTCTTCCTCGAAAGAGACCACGCCCACCAGGATAGAATTTAACCACTCCGAAGAGCTTTGTTTAACGACCATCAAGTTTCCACATTCGATCCGGATTTTGGTTTGTTGAACGTCTGAAGTTGCAAAAGCGAAGCGTTTGCGTGCGACTGACGAAGCCCCGCCCCCTCTTGGAAACGATCTCTTCGGATTCGTCAGAGCAAGCCGCCATGGTGTATTTCGCAAGCGTAAGGCGGAGAGAACTATGGAAGCTTGCTGTGAGACAAAATCGTGAAAAAAACGTTTTTTGTATTTTTTTTTTTTACGTTGCCATAAACTAGACATGAGCAAACTGCGGGTCACACCTGGCATGCACACTACAACCCCGGCCCCCACCCCGCCCCCCATTTACATCAACAAATCAGCGGAGAGTATATTTGTGTATACCCCGTACTCGCAATACAGTGGGAGACCTGAACTTGGGGGGGGGATGGGGGGGGTATCTGGCGCATCTGTCCTTCAGTGTGGCCCCTGAGCCAAAAAGTGTTTGGTCCACCCCTCAATATTCATCCCAAAGGTCTTTTATAGGGTTGAAGTTACACAGTGTGCTCTCGTGAACTACGACGACTGATGGTACTGGAATGTCATGTATACGAGGCCATCTTTATGCTGGGAAAGGCTCCTAGTTTAAGTGGAAGGGATGTCATTTACATTTACGACCTTATCCAGAGCGACTTCAAGCACCTGAGCACTTGAGGGTTAAGGGCCTTGCTCAAGGGCCCACTAGCGGCAGCGTGGCGGTGGTGGGATTTGAACCTGTGATCTTCTGGTCCAGAGGCCACCAATCCCTTGACCACTGATCTCCCACCTCCCTCCAGTAATTCGTGTATATCTATCTATCTATCTATCTATCTATCTATCTATCTATCTATCTATCTATCTATCTATCTATCTATCTATCTATATATATATTCATCATCATTCATTCATCCATTCACCTCGGGTCACGGGGAGTCTGTGCCTATCTCAGGCGTCTATGGGCATTAAGGCAGGATACACCCTGGATGGAATGCCAACCCATCGCAGGGCACACACACACACACACACACACACACACATTCACACACTAGGGACAATTTTCCAAGGTGCCAATCAACCTACTATGCATGTTTTTGGACCAGGAGGAAACCGGAGAACCCGGAGAAAAAAACCCCTGAGGCGTGCAAAACTCCACACACACATGACCGAGACGGGAATCGAACCCGGATAGATCCTGGCGGTGTGTGAGGCGAACATGCTAACCACTACGCCACCGTGTGCCCCATATATATTGATTGGCGCTATTATTGAATTGAGTGAGGGGTGGATCTCAGTGGTTTAACGGCACTGGGCTACTGATCAGACTGAAGGTCGGGGGTTCGAGCGCCCCGGTATCGCCGAGTTGGGTCCTTGAGCAAAGCCCTTAACCCTGTGTATCGCCGTATCATTGCTGATGCTGACCGAAAATAACATTTTGAAAAATAAAAATGTTACAAATAAACAAATAAAAAAACATTTAATATCTGGTTTGTACATGAAAGTCACATGATGATTTTGCTGCTATATAAGAAAAAGAAAAGAAGTGGAATACCATCCGCATTGGATCGAACCTGATTCTAGTCAACTTCCTCCAATTGTGCAAAATGTGAATCTTTGCTCTCAGGGAAATACCACTGTGGCATTTGGGAGGCCTTAATATTAGAACAAATTGGCAGTAAAGGGGGGGGATTTTTAAATGTCACACTCGTACAGTTCATTTGTGACCAGGAGAACTGCAAATGAGTGTTAACGGGGAAGGAACGCGCTTTTTACGTCCTACAATGTACATGGGGTAATGTGGGGTTGTCATGTAAAAGCACACGCCTGAAATCTAGTCTTTATTTATTTATTTATTTATTTACTTTTCACTCTAAATGTAATAGTAATATCTTACATTTATTATATATATATATATATATATATATATATATATATATATATATATATATATATATATAGGGGTACGGTGGCTAAGTGGTTAGCACGTTCGCCTCACACCGCCAGGGTCCGGGTTCGATTCCCGTCTCGGCTATGTGTGTGTGTGGAAGTGGAGTTTGCATGCTTCTCCCCGTGCCTCAGGGGGTTTTTTCTCCGGGTTCTCCAGTTTCCTCCCGGTCCAAAAAACATGCACGGTAGGTTGATTGGCACCTTGGAAAATTGTCCCTAGTGTATGTGAATGTGTGTGTGTGTGTGTGTGTGTCCTGCGATGGGTTGGCATTTCCCATCCAGGGTGTATCCTGCCTTAATGCCCATAGAACGCCTGAGATAGACACAGACTCCCCGTGACCCGAGGGAAGATCGGAAGATCGGATTTATAGCGGTAGAAGATGAATATATATATATATATATAATATATATATATATATATATATATATATATATATATATATATATATATGTCTCGCCTGAACAATCACTTTTCTGGTGAATCTGGTGAACAGGGGCATTTTGCGAAAGGATAAATCTACCGGCCAAGGCTGATCTTTTTATTCCTTTTTTGTTGTTGTTGTTGTTCTCTACTTTCCCTCGTGCCTCTGTCTGTTCGGAGAAAGAAGAAGCCCACAGGTGGGGGGGGGGGTATTTTTCTTCTTCTTTTCTCTCGTCTTGACATTGCCAAGGTCAGGAAGCACGGCAGCGGGACGCATTCATTGGAGGGTTTTATAGCATTTAAATATCGCCGTGTCTGAGGCAGTCCCGCTCCCGCTTCTTACGTCACAAAGCTCACACACACACACACACACACACACACACACACACACACACACGCACACACAGGCCTGCATCAGCACAATAAATTTCCCAAAGTCATTTGAAGTCCTTCTCCACAGCTGCATAGATTTCCATATCATTGAGGCAAGGCTGATATTCATAACCTGCCTGATTACGTCTCAGAATAATAATAATAATAATATTCCTATTATGCTCCTGCAATACTCATATTATACTCCTAATATACTCCTATTATACCCCTCATACGCTCATGTAATACTCCTATTGCACTCCTAATATACTCATGTTAGTCCTATTATACTCTTCATACACTCCTGTAATACTCCTATTGTACTCCTGTATAATTATACTCCTATTATACTCCTATTACTCCTATTATACTCCTCATGCACTCCTGTAATACTCCTATTAAACTCATAATATACTCCTATAATATACTCCTATTATACGCCTATTATATTCCTGATGTGCACCTATTATACTCCTGTATAATTTCAGTACTATTATACTCCTATTATACTCATAATATAATAAACTCCTATTATACTCCTATTATACTCATAATATACTCCTATTATAATCCTGATATACTCCTATTACACTCCTGTATAATTTCAGTACTATTATACTCCTATTATACTCATAATATAATAAACTCCTATTATACTCCTATTATATTCCTGATGTGCAAACCTATTATACTCCTGTATTTTCATACTATTATACTCCTATAATATAATAAATAAACTCCTATTATACTCCTATTATATCATCATATAATAAACTCCTATAATATAAAGAGAAGAATAAAAAAACTCCTATTATACTCCTATTATACTCATAATATAATAAACTCCTATTATACTCCTATTATACTCCTAATATACTCCTATTATAATCCTGATATACTCCTATTACACTCCTGTATAATTTCACTCCTATTATACTCATATTATACTCATAATTATACTCATATTATACTCATATTATACTCATATTATATTCCTGATATACTCCTATTATACTCCTGTATAATTTCACTCCTATTATACTCCTATTATACTCATAATATACTCCTATTATACTCACAATATACTCCTATTATACTCATATTATACTCATAATATACTCATATAATTCTCATATACTCATAATATAATATATTCATAATGTACTCCTATTATACTCCTAATATAGTCCTATTATACTCGTAATCATATTAATACTCCTATTATATTCTTGTTACACTCCTCAAATGCCCGTATAATAACGCTACATTCCGAACCACGGACGATGAGAAAAGAAAATCCAGGAAAGGCTCGTGGAATTTTTTCAGCCCAAGCGACTATTTTTGGAAACTCTTACTCCTTTATTTAGCCGCTGTAGAGATAGTGAAGGGCAGGGATCATTTTTCTCCTGGCAGAAGGGAAGAATCGCTCAGATTGAGGCTGAGAGTTTGAAGCGCAAGGTCCTCGGGAAAGTGACAGTGATGAATGAGAGGCAGACAGAGAGAAAGGGAAAAGAGGAGAGAGATTATTCCGTAACTGAACAGAGTGGATTTGAATATCAGAGCGAACAAGAAAAAAAAAAAAAAAGAGGCTTTCTGAGATTCAATTTGTACAGCAAATGTAATGACAGTATTGACACAAAAGTGTCTGGAAGCGTGGAAGTGGAAGTGGAAGGGAAATGTAATGAATGTGTAGTGGAAATGGAAGGGAACGGAAGTGTTTAGTAATTGTAATGGAAGTGTGGTGGCATTTTTGGCAGACGCTTTTATCCAGACCGACTTACACTTTCGCAGTCGAGGGTTTTTGCTCAAGGGCCCCCTAGTGGCAGCTTTGGTGGTGCTGGGATTTGAACCTATGACCTTCCCAATCCGGAGCCCTGAGATATGAAAGTGTATGAGAAGTGGAATGGAAGTGTGTTCGGAGTATTTTGGAAGTGTGTGTGAGAATGATATCAGAACTGTGCTGGGAATCTTGCGTATTCAAATACCCCCACAACTCAGTGTGGGGAGGAGGTAGCTCAGTGGAGAGAGGGGGTAGCTTAGTGGAGAGAGGGGGTAACTCAGTGGTGGGAGTGGGTAACTCAGTGGGTAGATGGTAACTCAGTGGGGAGCTGGTAACTCAGTGAAAGGGGAGGGTAGCTCAGTGGAGAGTACATCAAAAGTACATCAAAAATCAGGAAAGGAATTTAAATAGAAATGTGCATTGTCATTAAATGTAGTCACTCTCTAACATGTGTGTGTGTGTGTGTGTGTGTGTGTGTTTGCAGGTGCTGCGCTGTGACTGTTTGAAAGCAGGTGAAGCAGACTGCTGTGACTCGGTGCCCATTTCACCTTCCAGCCCCCGAGAGAAGTGGCTGCGCAGAAGAACACACGTCAAACTGCGGGTAAGAAGCTCAGACCTGAGGAGTGTTAACGTAAAACTATACGTTAACATGTTACACGTTACGATACACGTTTTCTGGTTATAATTTGTAACTCCCAGCGCTTTCATTCCTTCTCTTGAACTTAATATTAAAATCAGGGGTAACTCAGTGGGTTAAGGGGGTAACTCAGTGGGGTAAGGGGGTAACTCAGTGGGGTAAGGGGTTAACTCAGTGGGGTAAGGGGGTAACTCAGTGGGGTAAGGGGTTAACTCAGTGGGGTAAGGGGGTAACTCAGTGGGGTAAGGGGTTAACTCAGTGGGGTAAGGGGGTAGGGGTAACTCAGTGGGGTAAGGGGGTAACTCAGTGGGGTAAGGGGTTAACTCAGTGGGGTAAGGGGGTAACTCAGTGGGGTAAGGGGTTAACTCAGTGGGGTAAGGAAGGGGGTAACTCAGTGGAGAGGAGTAACTCAGTGGGGTAAGGAAGGTGGTAACACAGTGGAGAGAGGGGGTAGCTCAGTGGGGAAAGGGTAACTTAGTGTTGCGGTGGTGTAACTTAGTGGGGGGAGTGGATAACAGTGGGGGAAAAGGGGGGGGAAGGGAGTGGTAACTCAGTGGGGGAGGGGGGTTAACTCAGTTAACTCAGTGTGGGGAGGAGGTAGCACAGTGGAGAGAGGGGGTAACTCAGTGGTGGGAGTGGGTAACTCAGTGGGTAGATGGTAACTCAGTGGGGAGCTGGTAACTCAGTGAAAGGGAAGGGTAGCTCAGTGGAGTTAGGGGGTAACTCAGTGGAGAGGGGCGTAACTCAGTGGAGAGAGGGGGGTCACTCAGTGGAGAGAGGGGGGACACTCAGTGGGGGAAGGGGGGAAACTCATGGGGGTAATTCAGTGGGGGAAGGTGTTAACTCAGTGTAACTCAGTGGGGGAAGGGGTTAACTCAGTGGGGGGGGAAAAGGGTTAACTCAGTGGGGGAAGGGGGGTTAACTCAGTGGGGGAAGGTTAACGGGGTGGGAGGAAGGGGGTTAACTCAGTGGGGGAAGGGGTTAACTTCAGTGGGGGGAACTTAACTCAGTGGGGGAAGGGAGGGAACTCATGGGGATAACTGAGTGGAGAGAGGGGGGTAACGCATCATTGATAATTTTTATATGAGGGAGTTCGATGGGGATAAGCACGGTGCCGACGCGGGATGTCGGTGTAAAAAATAAACGCGCTAAAAAAGGAACGTGTTCGCAATTTCCACATTTTCACTGAAGAGATGAAAAGCGGGAGCTCTGGAGACGTTTCGAGCGTCTCTGCAGTGATGCAAATTCCTTATCACACGGCAGAACCTCACGTTCCCTCTCATGAAGTGCATTTTTCCATTTCCAGCCGAGATGGAGTGGAAATACGACGTTGAAGAGGGAAGTGCTGCTGACTGCCTGAGAGGGCCTGATTGCCTGTGTGTGTGTGTGTGTGTGTGTGTGTGTGTGCAGAACGTGACGGCTAACCACAGAGTACACGATGTGATAGCGACGGAGGACGGGCCTCAGACGCTGGTGGGGAGGTTCATGTACGGTCCTCTGGATATGGTCACGCTCACTGGAGAGAAGGTTCTTCATCATCATCATCATCATCATCATGATCCTAGAATTTGTCAAATTCAATTGTAATTACACACAATCTCCAGCAGGGGGGCAGGACGATGTTTTAATGTTTGTTTATAGAAATCATTGTTGGGGGGGGTAGCGCTCCATGGTCAAGGCATTGGGCTCCCCTCACTGAGTTACCCCCTTCCCCCACTGAGTTACCCCCTTCCCCCACTGAGTTACCCCCTTCCCCCACTGAGTTACCCCCTTCCCCCACTGAGTTACCCCTTCCCCCACTGAGTTACCCCCTTCCCCCACTGAGTTACCCCTTCCCCCAATCCACTGAGCCCTAACCTACCCCTCTCCCCACTGAACTACCCCTTCCCACCACTGAGTTTTCCCTCCTCCCCACTGAGCTACCCCCGTCCTCCCCACTCAGTTACCCGCTCCCCCACTGAGTTACCCCCACCTTCCCCACATTTCCCCACATAAGTTTCCCTCTTCCCCACTGTTTCCCCTACTCCCCAAACTGAGTTACTCCCTCACCACACTGAGAGTTACCCCCTCCACCCACTCTGAGCTACCCCCTCCTCCCCACTGAGTTACCCCCCTCCTCCCCCACTGAGTTACCCCCTCCTCTACCCCCTCCCCCCCCCTTACCCCCCACCCCTGAGTTACCCCTACCCCACCGAGTTAACCCCTTCACCCACTGAACACCCGCTCCCCCACTGAGCTACCCCCTTCCCCCTACTGAGTTTACCCCCACTGAGCAAACCCCCTCTCCCACTGAGCTACCCCCCCCACTGAATACCCTCCTTCCCCCACTGAGTTGCCCCCTCCCCCCATTAAGCTATAATAAGCAAATAATTCTAAATAAATAAGTTTACAGATACACCCTCTTATAAATCGTTTATCTTTTTTTTCATCTTCTCGTCCTTTTGTCTATATACAATTTTATTTTTGCTAAATCTGCCGTTAAGAACCACGATTATTATCTCCATTGTCTTGGTTGATCTCCAGTGTAGACGTTTATTTACAGCATTTTTACGCAATCATACACAGTCGCGACGTACGCAAAACACATTTTGATTCGCTCGATTTCCCACCCTTGCCAGGTGGACGTGTATCTGGCGACGCAGCCCGGATCAGGGCGCTGGGTTCTGTTCGACACGGACGTAACCAGCAGCAGCGGGCGCGTCACCTACACCATTCCCGAACACAAGAGGCTCTCGGTCGGCGTCTATCCCATCAAAATGGTGGTCAAGTGAGCAATCCTAATATTTATATATATATATATATATATATATATATATATATATATATATATATATATATATATACATACATATAGAGATTTTATTTGTTTTACATTATAATTTTATTGATTTATTTTTAAAAGCAAAACAATAACGTCAGTCCCGAACATATACTGCAAGTGTTCAAACATATTAATAATAGTATAAGAACGATGTTAACACGAGAAAGTGACCATGCAAATGGAAAACGTGCAAAAGAAAACCAGAATAATGAAATAAATCAAAAAATTTGCGTAAACATTTGCGTAAACCCTGAAGAAGTCAGAGTTTGGGTCTTGCTTGTTCAGGTAACTCCCACAAAAGCGGGTCCTGCAGAATAATTCGGATTTGTTTGCTACGTCAGGGGCACGGTGGCTTAGTGGTTAGCACGTTCGCCTCACACCGCCAGGGTCCAGGGTTCGATTCCCGTCTCGGCCATGTGTGTGTGTGAGTTTGCATTGCATGTTCTCCCCGTGCCTCAGGGGGTTTTTCTCCAGGTTCTCCGGTTTCCTCCCCCCGGTCCAAAAACATGCACGGTAGGTTGATTGGCACCTTGGAAAAATTGTCCCTAGTGTATGAATGTGTGTGAGTATGTGTGTGTGTGTGCGCCTGCGATGGGTTGGCATTCCATCCAGGGTGTATCCTGCCTTAATGCCCATAGACGCCTGAGATAGGAACAGGCTCCCCGAGACCCGAGGGAAGATCGGATAAAGCGCTAGAAGATGAATGAATGAATTAATGTTTGCTACGTCATTTTTAAGGGAAATTGATACGGAATTTATTTGTGCGTTAACACAAATGTGTTGTTTTGAAGAGGGGACCAGACCAGCGCCGAGGCGTTCCTCACAGTGCTGCCGAAAGGAATGGAATGTGTGGTGTTCAGCATCGACGGTTCTTTCGCTGCCAGCGTCTCCCTCATGGGCAGTGACCCCAAAGTCCGGCCTGGAGCTGTAGATGTGGTGCGGTGAGTGGCATTCGATAACTAAGACACAAAAGTTCTAACATGACATGATTCTGTGGATGGAAACGCCGGGGTGATAAAACAGAGACCGAATCGAGCTCGAACTCAAGCTCACGCTGAACAACACATTTTTATTCGTCACGTTACATGCAGAAACATGCAAACATGCAAATCGTCAGTGTTGGGAAGGTTACTTTGGAAAACCTACAGATTACAAATGACCCTATTAAGAATGTAATAAGTAGTATTTCATTTGTCCACTAGGTGGCACTTTAAGTTAACATTCTAAAAAAAATTACTTTTTGGCTCAGGGGCCACATTGACTTGGCCGGGTCAGCACCAAATGCGAGCATATCAAACATAAACGTAGAAAAAGGCCTTAATACTTAATTTATCACTGTGCCTTATGCGCCACCTGGTGGACCGTCATGGAATTACAGGTCAAGATTAAAATGACTTCAGTTATGATATTATGATACAATTTGATTTTGAAAATTCGGTACCAAGCCGAGGCAGTCTGAATTAAAAGGACCAAGGGGCCAGATGTGCCCCCCCTTGAGGCGTAGTTTGCCCCACCCCTGGCCTCAATGAGTTTTTGTAAACTCATTACAGGCCGAATTCCATTCCGATGCGATCATTCCAGTACAGCCGGTCAGTCGGGCACGACGTTGACGTCGCTGTTGCTCCTCGCAGGCACTGGCAGGACCTCGGCTACCTGATCATCTACATCACCGGCCGGCCCGACATGCAGAAGCAGAGGGTGGTGTCGTGGCTCTCGCAGCACAACTTCCCCCAGGGCATGGTGTTCTTCTCCGAGGGGCTCGTCCACGACCCCCTGCGCCAGAAAACCCTCTTCCTCCGGGGCCTCGTTAAGGAGGTCAGTGCTCCAGAAATAACAAGCGCTCAACGATTAATGAATACGTTTCTAGCTTAACGGCGCATATCATTGTAAGGCGGAACATCTGGATCCATTGCTCTAATGCTTTCATCGATCAGTGAAGTTAACGGCTCGTGCGAAATGGAAATGTAGTCGAGTCGGCGCACCGGAAAGGGAAGAAAAAAAACGTAACGGCGATTTGAAAACCAAACGCATTTTAAATGGAGTTCGAGCTTTTGCAGATACAGTAGGTGAAAAGTGAGGACTTCATTTCCTCAAGTCCTCACTTTTCACCTACTGTATCTGCTAACGTCAGTGTAACACACATTTACACGATGACGCCCTTTTCCCACATTAACTTACATTGATTTCATACACACACACACATACATAGATACATACACCAGAGCAGCTATCAGGTTAAGGGACTTGCCCAGGGGCCCAGGAGTGGCAGCTTGGTGTGGTCTGGATTTCAACTCACCTTTGGAACCAAATTCCACTGACAAACCTCCCCAACAACAACAACAACAACAACACTGGCTTTTCATTCGCTCCAAGAAATTCATTTGTGTTGTTAAGTGTTGTGTGTGTGGTTGAGGATGTATATTGTGTAGTGTGGAGTGTATTCACACAGAGACTCCATAACTTAATCCCAGCCCCTGTGTAATCCCTAATACAGACTACCATCCTTTGAGTAGGAGGCTTGGAACCCTGAACAGTATACGGAATTTCCCCAGTGCACAGTGTGGATAGGACATAGTTTGTTGTCACTGATGCTTTTAAACTACAAATCAACTACGTCAAAGTACACAATGAACACATATATCGCAAAAACCTTTTTTTTTAGGCGATGCTTTTAAACTACAAATCAACTACGAAAAAGGAACCTTTTTTTTTAATTCGCCAAACTGTAATGGAAACGTTTTTTTTCGCAGGTCACATGATCTACCTTACCTTGGGCGTGATGCTGCAGGTGCTACAAGAGGCGCTATTGCACTGCACAGCTCGATAAAAAGCGGACGCGTTCATCCGGAAATTCTCAGTCCGCATGTCCGCCGTGAAATCGCGCCCCGGAACAAGTGCATACATGGCCACGCCCAAGTATAGCCGGATCACCTCGCCATTAATGCTTGTATAACGCGCCTACATCTCCGATTAGTAATAAAACTAACGGCTAATGTGGCTGCGATAGAAGTAACCCCTTCCGATATCCGTCTCCATTTTTTTGAACGACTTATCGCGAGTTTTCGTCGCGTGATACGCTTTAACGGAAACGCCGTTATTGCGTTTTTTATTTATCGTCATTTAGAAAACATCGCAAATGTTTTGCGCAAATTTGTAACGCCAACGCGTCTACTGGATGCACGTACAAAACAAACCCATTCTTAACTTATATTTAAAGCATTTGGCAGGCCTTATCCAGAGCCACTTACAACTGAGGGTTAAGGGCCTTGCTCAAGGGCCCACTAGTGGCAGCTTGGTGGTAGTGGTGGTGGGGTTTGAACCTGTGATCTTCCGGTCCAACACCATAACCACTGGGCTACCACCACCTCCCTCTAAATTATTTCTCACGTCCTTCCCATCGCGACATGCTTCTCTCTAAAACATCAACACCACGTTGTTTGGAACGCAAGAATGATAAATACAAACAACCGACAAACACAAATTTTACGATAAAAATTTACGATAAAACAGAAAACGACGTGGCTAGTGTAGAAAAAATGACAAACCCAAAAAAGACACAAAACAAAGGGCTGGTTGTTCCGTCCCATGCAGGTCTCTAGTGTAGTGTGTGTAAAGCATGTAATGTATTAGTAAAGTATACACGTTTTTTGAAGCCGAACCCCTTTTATTTTGCAGTGCCACATTAAGATCAGCGCGGCGTACGGCTCCATGAAGGACATGTCCGTGTACAGCGCTCTCGGCCTGGAGACCTCGCAGATCTACATCGTTGGAAGACCGTCCAAGAAACACCAGCACCAGTGCCAGGTTTAACCATCAAAACTCGCCACTCGGTTCCATCGTATTCTCTCCTCTTTTGTTTTTTTTTCCCTTCCTCATCGCCTTTTTTTCCCCGCCCTTGTCTCCGATTCCGCAGTTCCTGAGCGAAGGCTACGCCGCTCACCTGTCCGCCCTGGAGTTCGAGCACGGCTCGCGTCCCAAGAAGAACCGCATGATCCTGCGCCAGGGCTCTTTCGGCCTGTCGCCCAAGCCGGACTTCCTGTCTCCGTCGCCCGATTTTTTGACGTGTAAGCGCACGCCGTTGCTGCGCCGAGCCATGTCCATGCAGCAGGCGTCCCCGCCCTCGTCCTCGACGTCCACGCCCAAACCCGAGCGGGCCCAGAGCCAGCCCGAGAGCCACCGGGACGGCCCAGAGATCCGCATCGAATTCGACGACCAGGACCCCGAAACGGGAGGATTTACGGCGGTGTTGTGAAGGGAACGAAGCGGGAGATGTCGTGCTTGCAGCTTGTGGCGTGACGAATTTCAGAAATCCTTTTCCACAAATGTCAATATTATTTTTTTTCTCCCTCTCAGATAAAATCAGCACCGGACGCCTGCCTTGTTTTCTCACGGACTCGCCCCCCCCCCGTCATTTGTGATGTTTTGAAGCAATCCGCAGACTACGCGGTGCACGGCGCAGGGCAGCGGGATACCATTTGTTACTGCCGACAAGCTGAGAGGCTCATTTACTCGCCCCGGCTGCCGTTTGGTTTGTGCTGACGCACTCGAGCTGCCCTGCGTCACTCTGCCGCTCCACTGGCCTCCGGATCTTGAATAAGCCAATCAGCACGATAAAGCCACAAGGCCTTAAGAAAGACGCCTTGCACTTTCTTTGTGAGCACCGAGGGGATGATTGGCTGCTTTGTCTCTGTAGGATCTGCCCCGAGTCAATGGTGTGTTTTTGGGGGGGGGGGTTTCCTTTCCTTGCAGGTATTGTTGACCACACGGTGGGATAATGGCGTCCTCATGTTGGGTGGCTCGGGATGTTATTTTCTTACAGCAGTTATTATGGCTCACTCTGCTTATTTTCTGTGTTACATCAAGAGGGCAAAGTAAAAAAAAGACTTGTATGTATCTGTTTGTATATACTGTATATATATATATATATATATATATATATATATATATATATATATATATATATATATATATATATATATCTGTATATGTATATATATGATATATATACTGTATATGTATATATGTATATATAGATATACTATACTGTATAAGTATATATATATATATTAGGGCTGTCAAAGTTATTAACTTGTTAACACAAATTCGCTTTAACTGGCACTAATGTTATTAAGGCGTGTTATAACGCAGTGTGCGTATTACTATGTGAGTGATCTGCTCCTTCACTCTGCGTCGTGTTGTTGTGCGAATGAACGAAACCCGAACAACAAAATAAAAATAAATAAACGTTCAGTGCGTCCACTCACGCTTACTCACAACAGGTACGATCTCCTCACTATATTAGCGTATATTACCGTATGGAACCTTACGCAAGCGCATCGCATTCCCAAATCCGTATTACTGCAATAAAGCGCATTTTTTTACTGAACGCAATAAAGCGCTTCCGTATAACCTAAACACCGTATCACCAGTTTATATGGAAAAGCAACCGGAACACAATTCTTAAAGGAGCCACGTCCCATATTTTACACTTCAAACCAACACTAAACAAAATAACATTGAAATTAACAAGAAATTAATAATAAAGAATAATTTCCAGAGTAAAATAACTATTAAATAAGCAATAATTGTATTAAAAGGGGAGATTTTGAGAGAAATGTATATAATTATAACATCTGTTACAGTTAGTTACAGTACAGTATTATAAATATGAAAAGTATTAATTTATGGAATATTAAAAATGTTTGTTGATTAATCATCAAATATTTTAATCGATTGACAGCCCTATATATATATATATATATATATATATATATTTTTTTTTTTTTTTTTTTTTTAAATTTTTTTTATATAAATATATATATATATATATATATATATTATTTTTTTTTTTTTTTGGGGCAGGGCAGTGGTTGCACTCTACTGGCTAACGAAGGACTTGCAGATATAATTTGGAAAATCAGGAACGAAAAAATCTTTCCAAAAATCCCCCCCTCCCTCTATTTTGACTCTATTTACCAGCATGACACACAGGGACGAAGAAATGTCTCCATCATATACTGTTTAGAGTATGAGATCTTGCTCTAGAGCTCTGACCTCAGCTCTATCAAACATTTTTGGGATGTAAACACTGACTGCACTCCGGGTCTCCTCACCATCATCTACATCAGTACTTACCTTTACTAAAGTACTTTGTTCTTAGAAGGCGGGAGTTTATTATATGGAGATTCAATGTTATATATCAAAAAACTTCAAATAGCACGTACCGATCTCATGACCCACTTTACCGACACGAAATGCACATAATGTCAAAATCTTTTAATACATAAAATAAAAGCTGTGCCAAAGAAAACAAAGTAGTGTGTGAACAGTGTTGGGGAGTAACTTGTAATGACATGTAACGGCGTTATGTAATTTAATTACAAAATAAAAGTAACCGTAAAATATCAGTAATCCGTTATATGTTATATATCCGTTATATATCCGTTAAATTCCAACGACCCCCGTCTAACACCCCCCCCCTCAACAATTTGATTCTGAAGCAACTCAGTTGCGAAAATATAACCCACTTTTTCCGAGCGACAAATGAAAGTAATCAAATGTAATCAGTGACTTTACTTTAATAGAGTAATTGAAAATTACACTAAGTATTACATTTTGAGGGGGCATGGTGGCTTAGTGGGTCCGGGTTCGATTCCCGTCTCGGCCATGTGTGTGTGGAGTTTGTGCATGTTCTCCCCGTGCCTCAGAGGGTTTTTCTCCGGGTTCTCCGGTTTCCTCCCCCGGTCCAAAAACATGCACGGTAGGTTGATTGACACCTTGGAAAATTGTCCCTAGTGTATGAATGTGTGTGTGTGTCCTGTGATGGGTTGGCATTCCATCCAGGGTGTATCCTGCCTTAATGCCCATAGACGCCTGAGATAGACACAGACTCCCCGTGACCCGAGGGAAGATCGGATAAAGCGCTAGAAGATGAATGAATGAATGAATTACATTTTGAATAGGGTCATTTGTAATTAATAACCTATTACATTTCCAAACTAACCTTCCCAACACTGTGTGTGAATGATAGATATGTATTTTCATATAATTTATAGTTTCTGTAATTAAAAATGAAAAAAAGTATTACTTTTTGCATTTAATTCCACCATTTGAAGAACAAATCAAACTAATATAAGCAGGTATGTGTTGATGATGTAAGCAGGTATTCTTATATGGTGTTTTGTAGGTAAGTAACCTAAACAAAGCCTTAAATAGCCTAAACTGTTCTCAGGTCAAGTCAACTTTATTTATGAAGCGCTGTAAACTATACCGATAACAATGAACAATTTTGTTAAACATATTTGAATATAACAGTTGATTTCCTTTTGGTTTAGAATTTTTGCCCGTTCGCTTTCTATTTAGAGAATTTGTCTCCTAAATTTCAAACATTTCTCCATGATGGAGAAACAACAAGGAAATGCTATTTAAAATTGTTATGTTTTGTTTTGGAAATTGTTTGCTCTTGTTCAAAATATCATGATAAAATTAAAGAAAACAAAAAAAAAAAAAAAAAAAAAAAAAAAAATATATATATATATATATATATATTATATCTTTTAAAAATTTTCAACACAAAAAACAAACAAACAAACAACAAACAATTATATAATATATATATACTTTTATATATATATATTATTCTTTTATTTTAGGGGTGTAATGATATTTTCATCTCACGCTCGATACGATATTTCTATATATATATATATATATATATATATATATATATATATATATATATATATAAGAAAATTCATCTTCATTCATTCATCTTCTACCGCTTTTATCCGATCTTCCTCGGGTCACGGGGAGTCTGTGCCTATCTCAGGCGTCTATGGGCATTAAGGCAGGATACACCCTGTATGGAATGCCAACCCATCGCAGGACACACACACACACACACACATTCACACACACATTCATACACTAGGGACAATTTTCCAAGGTGCCAATCAACCTACTGTGCATGTTTTTGGACCGGGGGAAACCGGAGAACCCGGAGGAAAAACCCCCTGAGGCACGGGGAGAACATGCAAACTCCACACACACATGATTCCCGAGACGGGAATCGAACCCGGATCCTGGCGGTGTGAGGCGAACGTGCTAACCACTAAGCCACCGTTAAGCCCCCTATATATATATATATATATATATATATATATATATATATATATATATATATATATATATATATATATATATATATATATATATATAATTTTCTTTAATTCTTTTATTTTAGGGGTGTAATGATATTCTCATCTCACGCTCGATATGATATTTCTTATATATATATATATATATATATATTATATATATTATATATAATATATTTATTTTTTTTTATTTTTTTAATTTAAGGATTGTAATGATTTTCTCAGCTCATGCTCGATACGATATTTATAATGATATTGTGAACAAATCCAAAACAATTTCCAAAATAATCATTAATTTTATTAAAGGGAGAGATTTTTCAGAGAAATGTATATAATCATTACATCTGTTCCAGTGGAGTATTAGAAGCATGAAAAGTATTCATTGATGGTACACTGATAAAGGTACTGATGTAGACGAGGTGAGAAGGCCTGGGGTGCAATCAGCGTTCACATTCATCACATCCAAATGTTGTATACGAGTATATAATATTACTGATCCATTATTGTTTACTCATACAATGTTCCTCCGTGATCAGTCCTATTGAGCCTCAAGCCTCAGATTTCTCACGTTTTCTGATCAGAGGTCAGTAATGATGCGTCAGTGCAGCATTAGGTAAGGAGAGGAACAACCGCGGTGAGAGGACACGCTATAAACCTTGCGACTAGAGCTATACGGCATATAAATTTCATTTTTTAATTAATAAAAAATTCGATTTGTGACACATTTGTGTCGGCTATTTTGTAGTGGGTGTTTTGGGGTTTCCCGCCGGCATGTTTATCCCGCACATCAACAACGCGGGGTGTGTTTGAGGTGCTGGAATAAACGACAAACGTTAGATAAATGTTACAGCGGGGTTTTGGTTTGTTGAACGCCTGAAGTTACAAACCCCAAGAAGCGTTTCCGTACGACTGATGAAACCCCGCCCCCTCATGGAAACGAGCTCTTCCGATTCGTCCCCTCTCGCCTCCATTTTGCACTTGGTATTTTGCAAAAAAAAAAAAAAAAAACGGGTCGGGAGGCGGAGAACAACGGAAGCCCGCTGTGCCAAAGCGACGTTTGTATTTTCAACATCTGCATAAAGCGTAACCTCGTATTAATCACCACAGTATCAGGTCAAAGTGTGTGTGCGACCGATGTACAGCCGGATCAGATACTGTAGTGAAGTCTTTGGGTCCAGTCTTTGGGTCCTCTGGACCGGAAAATAAGGTTTTCACCACTAGTGGCCGCTCTGTGCACCCCCCCCACTATTCCGCCCTATTATTTATGAGACGTCCGTGTTATGCCTTTTTTTTCCCCTCCCTGCTCTTGTGCTCCTTTGTGCAGGTAAGCGTCTACGTAAGCATTCGTCTCTATTTATAGCGGCGCCGGAGCGACGGACCTGCACTTGTCGCGATTGTTCCCTGGCCTTGACGTCCACTCTCGGCTCCTCAAGCACCCGTTTTTCTCCCTCCAAATGTCCCTTTGTTCATCTCTTGACTCTTGCCCTGAATTGCCTGCGTGTTTGCCTCCTACTCGGTTCTCTGCACAGTGTGTGTGTGTGTGTGTGTGTGTTTATATATTAGATGTATAGCTTGGTATACGTCGCCGTGGGATACGCCCGAGACGTACCCGCGTGTACCCGTGATGTGCACTCGCCGCCAAGTCGTAGTAAACACTAGTTTTGCTAGCGATGACAGGAAGCTGTATATGTGTCCTGTAACATATTGTGTATATAACTGTACATAGTTTAAAATGAGTGTGTCGTTACAATTATGGTGTCTTTTGTAAAAAAAAAAAAAAATAATAATAATAATAATGCAAGACGTAACACTTCTTTAATAAAGAAAACGTGATTTCAGAGCGTCTGTGTGTGTGTGTGTGTGTGTGGGATCCTGCAGGAAACGTGTCATCAAAATATTAGTTTAGATTCAATTTTGTTGTGTAAGGTACATGTACAGCGTCTAAACAGACGTGCGCAAGTCGTTTGTTTACAATAAATAGCCGGATGTATGTATTGTTTTTATTTATACAGTGTTTGGTGAAGGTTACTTTTGCAAATGTAATAGATAACAGATTACAAATGATACCCTGTTCAAAATGTAAGTAGTGTATAAAAGTAACCGGTTACTTTTTGATCGCTTCTGTTCGTCCACAAGGTGGCGCTTTAAAGTCGACATTCTAAGGGGAAACCCTTGGGAAAAATTGTTATATATATATATATATATATATATATATATATATATGTATGGGTTGATGGTGGTTGCATGCTTTGCTACGCTTCGTTACTCCCCGATGCGCCATACTCCGAGACCTGAGAGCGCCACTGCCACCTACTGTATTGGATGTACAATTCTACTTTATACTAGAACGGCATTCCATCCAGGGTGTAAACCCTGCCTCAAATTCCCCTGTAAACCCCCCCGGAGGCCCACCTCCCCTGCGCCACGCCCCACTATTTGAGAACCGCTGGCCGTAGCTTAATCGCTGAGTTTACATGAAATTGTTCAGCTGTAACCCCGTTTGTAATCTTTGAGCTGAGAAAATCATTTTTTTCTCAGCATACCTAAATTATATATATATATGTATATATATACATATATAGCTGATATTATATATATATATATATATATATATATATAAATATACCCCTGTAGCCCAAGACCGGGTCGGGGTTCAACCTCCAGGGTCCGGGTTCGAATCCCGACTCGGCCATGTGTGTGTAGGAGTTTGTGCATGTTCTCTCCCGTGTCTCAGGGGGTTTTTCTCCGGGTTCTCCGGTTTCCTCCCGGTCCAAAAACATGCACGGTAGGTTGATTGGCACTTTGGAAAATTGTCCCTAGTGTATGAATGTGTGTGTGTGTGTGTGTGTGTGTGTGTGTGTCCTGCGATGGGTTGGCATTCCATTCCAGGGTGTATCCTGCCTTAATACCCATAGACGCCTGAAATAGACACAGACTCCCCGTGACCCGAGGGAAGATCGGATATAGCGGTAAAAAGATGAATGAATGAACTGGATGAATCTGTGGGAGTCCAAATGGGACACGTTATCCAGAGCGACTTACAACTGAGCAATTAAGGGGTTAATTAAGGGCCTTGCTCAAGGACCCACTAGTGGCAGCTTGGCGGTGGTGGGGTTTGAACCCGGTCCACCACCACCACCACCACCATCAGGAGACAAGTTTTGACCCCTACCTCCCTCCCAAAAAAATACGGTTCAGCAAAAAATTTGAGATTTAGTGAAACAAACTGTCCGAATGCCAATGATGTGTCAAAGATTTTTCACTGAAAATAACACGTATATTTTTTTTAAGGGTCAATGCATAGAAAGAAAAAGGAACGTGCACTCGTCTCTCAATAGCAAGATAAAAGACTTTTTCCTTTTTCACAATGCTCGGGGCGTTTACTCCCTCATACTGTGGAATTATTGTCAGGTTTAAAAAAAAAAAGGTATTTATTAAAATAAATAAATAAATCACGGAACAAAAAATGGTTCGAACCTTTTTTTTTATTATTATTATTAAAAGTATAAAAAGGTATACATTTTCTGAAAATAATGCTTGGTGTGATAAACAAAGGGCATAAAACGATGGTCATCATTATTTTTTTTTCTCCCTTTAGACGAACTACAATGATACAGTATGCAGCTAATGTGCTTTAAAAAAAAAAAAAAAAAAAAATATAATATAATATATATATATATATATATATATATATATAAAAACAAAACACGAGTTCTCCAAACACCTCGGTGCGAAGTGGCGTCTAAAATAACGTGAATAAAATATCGGAAACTAGTTGTTAATGTCGTTCGTCTCGCTATATCCGTTAGAGTGTTAAGTTTTACAATACAGGTAATAAAGGTAACGTCGCTCCCTGAACGCTGTTAAAACGGCATTCGTTGAAATGTAACTTTGATGCAACACGTTTGGTAATATTTGGCTCCCGCGAGCGCCGCGCTGGACGATACACACACGAATAGAAAAGTACAGAAGTCGTGACGGATGATGACGAACATGTAAACACACAAACGGAAAACATGACAGGAGGAAGTAAAAACGCGGCGTCAGGTGGTTTTGCGGAGGTTGGAGAGCGCGCTGTCGGTCCAGCTGCCCACCCTGTGCCGGATTTGCCGACTCTGTTGCTGGATGAAGGATGTGTTTAATTTCCCCGTCGTGCCGCTCGGAATGGAAGCGGAGTCGCGTCTCTGAGCCATCACTGTCCTGCAATGCTCAATGGCCTCACTCCTGTACACACACACACACACACACACACACACACACACGTGTTATAACAGTGTGCTGCTGCATAATCCATATTTGTAACGCTTATAAGCGCATGCAACACGACAATTCAGTCACAATTATAAGCTCGGGGAGAGTTTCATAGCGCCACTTCCCTCCCCCCCCAAAAGTATGGGGACACCGTCGCATAAATATACGCAGCAAACGCACTTTGGAGTCTGATTTCTCCTCAGGGAGACTTTTTTATTTTTGGCTTGGGAGAAAATTATAGGGACTAAACTTATACATTCCATCTTCGGGACGATATCCGTTTGTTAAACGTGGCCTACATTCATTCACTCATCTTCTAGCGCTTTATCCGATCTTCCCTCGGGTCACGGGGAGTCTGTGTCTATCTCAGGCGTCTATGGGCATTAAGGCAGGATACACCCTGGATGGAATACCAACCCTTCGCAGTACACACTAACATTCACACACTGGGGACAATTTCCCAAGGTGCCAATCAACCTACCGTGCATGTTTTCGGACCGGGGGAGGAAACCGGAGAACCCGGAGAAAAAAAAAGAAAAACCCCCTGAGGCACGGGGAGAACATGCACAAACTCTACACGCACATGTCCGAGACACGGGAATCGAACCCCGACCCTGGAGGTGTGAGGCCAACGTGCTAACCACTAAGCTACGTGACCCTACCAATAAATTGAATTAAAATATCCTCAGAAAAAAAGGTATATGATCCGTAACGTCTCTGGTGTCCACATATTTTTGGCTACACAATCTCCATGCACGTCAAAAAAAAAAAAAAAAAGACGGGTGTTTTTTTTTTTGCCCCCGGTCGATATGTAAATATATTTTACCTCAGGTTTTACTCCGTTATAATAGAGTACTTGAATTTGCCACTGCCAGAATGAAAACAAACAAACAAAAACAAAAACAAACAAAAGGTTAGGCTTCAGTTTCACAGACAAGTTCAAGACCTTTCAGAGGACAAATGGAACACATTGGAATTGGGGAAAGGGGGGGGGGGTTTGGCCCGGGGCAGAGAGTTTTTCGGCTGCATTTCTTGCACGGCGAGGGAAAAGGGCAAACGCCTAAAGTCCTGTTTTCCTGTTGACATGTTCGGCGACGCCTCGGCGGCTGTTGGGTCCGAGGTGTAAACCATCGTGTTGAAAATGTCAGGTGCGTAGAGAGAAAACATTCGCACACGGGATGAGTTTTTTTTTTTTAAATAGAGGTCAAGCGATTAATTGGTGTTATGGAATAATCCACACTGATCCACACCGGTTCATTTTCAGGCTTCTGGTCTGCCGTCATGACGAGAGCGGCCTCTAGAGGCAAAGCGCTGACAACGCACCATGTATTTTTATTATTATTATTATAGTTGTTAATCTATTACATCATTAATGGAGGGGTGTAGTTTATGGGTTTAATGCGTTGGGTTACTGATCGGAAAGTCGGGGGTTCGAGCCCCGGTATCGCCGAGCTGCCACTCTTGGGTCCTTGAGCAAGGCCCTTAACCCTCTGTGCTCCGGGGGGCGCTGTTTCATGGCAGACCCTGCGCTCTGACTGCAGCTTCCAAACAAGTATGTGAAGAAAGAATTTCACTGTGCTGTAATGTGATATTTTATAGATCTATAATTGAATATAATATAATATAAATTCATTTTTACTACATTTATTTTGCATATTTTTTTGTAATTAATTTCACTACTGTTTTTCAAGGTATATTCAGTTTGTTTATCTTTTTAAGTCCACTATTGGTAGACTTTTAAGTGAGTAAATAGGTGTGATGTCACACCATCAGTGCAGCACTGGCCAATCACAGACTGAGCTCGTGTATGCAGAAGAGGGCAGATCTCCCGGATATATGCAGCCGGAGCGACATGTCATAAACATGTGTTTATTTTGTCTCGCCGGTTGATAAATATGATCTCCAAATGACCATAATCAACTGCTGTAATTATATATTTTAATTTCCTTTTAATCAAATAGGCTTTATTTACGGATTTGCTCGTCCGGGAATGCTGGGAACAACACACACCCTGTGCAGCCGCTGCTTTACACTCTTACACAGCGCTGACTGTAGTTGCTGTTCATGACTTCCTTGAAAGGAAAAGCACCCGGAGTTTGAAAATCTTGGCGGGATCAGAGTTATGTGAAGAATCCGGGGAGGGTGGGGGGTTCACACACACACACACACACACACACACACACACACACACACACACACACACACACACGCCTCCCAGATAACAGGATAGTATCAGACACTGTGGAAACTGATACACTTTGCCAAGTCTCTCTCTCACACACACGTACACACACGTACACACACACACACACAATTAACGTCTGTGTATGATCAGTGAATTAAATGAAAAAGAAACCCTACTATATTATGCAAACCCATCAGAAATACAGTGAAAGCAAAGTAGGTGCATTGTCAGTTGAGTGTGTGCATGCATATATATATATATATGATGTGTGTGTGTGTGTGTGTGTGTGTGTGTGTGTGTGTGTGTGTGTGTGTGTGTGTGTGTGTGTGTGTGTGAGTGTGTGTGAGAGGCCCTCTGACACACAGCGACAAATCATTCCCTCATGCTAGACCTCTGGCGGGAAGAAGAACATTCTGGAGGAGAAGTCGGAGCAAGCAGCCGTTGAAAAAGAAGAAGAAAAAGAAGGAAAAAAAAGACCCACCCGAATACCAAACAGGAAATGGACTGGACACTAAACAGGATGCATGAATGAATGGACTCAACTGTACAGCATCAGAGATTTTTAAGTAGGAATGAAATCACTTATAAACGGCTGCTCAAAGTCTGCTAATGCATTTCTGGATATTGGGGGGGATTTTATATATTTACATTTACATTTGCGGCACACATTACACACACATAGCAGACGGGTTAAGGGCCTTGATATACCAGTAGCGCTATATATATATATATATATATATATATACACATGCACACACACACCATAGGCCCACCTATATATATATATATATACACACACCCCCACACATGGGGTATAACTATGATATATCTCAGCTGATATTAAATATATATATAGAGCTGTGAATATATATAGATTAAAGCTGTATATATATATATACACACACACACACACACACATATATATATATATATATATATATCTATATATATATATATATAATATATATTATATATATAATATATAGATATATATGATATATATATAGATAGCTGGTAGAATAATATATCCTGATATATATATTATATATAGATATATATATATATATATATATATATATATATACACACACACACACACATATATATATATATGGCTTTAACGGTAACTGATCATCATTATCGATTAATTTAAGTTTATGGTTTATACCAATGTTGAAAAAACAATATTACGATTGTCACCCTGGTCTGGCACATCGAGCTTCCGTAGTTCTCCGCCTCCCGCTCCCGTATTACACCCGGGAAATGCGAAATACAACACGGCGGCGCTCTGACCAATCCGAAGAGCTCGTTTCCAAGAGGGGGCGGGGTTTCTTCAATCGTATGGAAATTTCGGCTTTGCAACTTCCATGACGTTCAACAAACCAAAACCCCGCTGTAACATTTACCTAAAATTTGCGGCGACTAAAGGAAGCAACAACTGGTTTAATCCAGCACCTCCAACAGAATCATGTTGTTGAATGGCGAGGTGTGTGTGTGTGTGTGTGTGTGTCTGTGTGGCGCTGCAGGATAAACATGACAGTAGCAAAACCCCAAAAAAACACAGACTACGAACAGGTACGAATAGCGCCCACGTTTTCCATCTGTATCCAAAATCGAAAAAAAAAATCGGTGATTCGATTTATATGACATATCGCCCGGCTCTACCATTAATTACAGGTTGAAATTCCACCAAGTGGCCACTAGGGGGGCGCCTCAGCACCTTCGCACTGGTTAAAGGGCTGTAAATGGATCTCTCAGATCCCCTTTTGGAATCGTACTCACCGCTCGTCCCTCCCGATGACTTCATCAAACGCCCGCGAGAGGCGCTTTAGTTTCTTGAGGCCCTTCGAGACACGGTCCAGATCCTGATCCAGCAGCCTACGACGGGAGAAAGAGAACAAGCAAAGCGTTTCGGACCCCGTGCCCTTAATCATCGCACGCAATGGAATCGTATACGACGGTCTCGAACCTGCGCCGGCTGGCCGTGTTGGGAGAAGCGAACGGGCTCCTCAGCGCTGCCATGCGTACGAGCTGCCTCCTGGTTCCTCCGGTCTTCACCGCTCGGACGGCCGAGTCGCCGGGCTCCGGGGTGGCCGCGGCTCGAGGGGTGCGTTTCGCGCCGGACCTCGGTGTGCGTCTGGGGGTCGCGGCTTGTCGTTTCGGGGTGCGTGCGGGCGCAGACACAGGGGCGCCCTCGTTCTCTTCACCCTCGAGGATTTTGCCGGGCGTCCTGACCAGGCATTCCTCGCGGGACAGCGTGCTCTTTTGAAACTTCTGAGAGGAAAGAGACGGAGATGATCGCATGACGCTTTAGTGCTGAGACATGGCCGTCATGAGCGTATATGCGTCCGCGGCGCTCTGCAGTGATTACTCCCAAACACTAGATGGCGCTGTCTGAGTGTCCTCGCTGGTGTTTGCTGTAGTAATAATGGGAGACTGGAAAGGAATTGGCTGCCCTATTTCATCACTTTTGTTTTTCTTTCTTTCATTCCTTAATCATTTTGTCTTTCATTCCTTCCTCTTTCTTTCTTTCCACACTACTTCCTTCTTTCTTTCATTCCTTAATCATTTTTTCTTTAGTTTCTTCCTCTTCCTTTCAACACTACTTTCTTTCTTTCCCTAATCATTGTTTCTTTCTTTTCTTCCTATTCCTTTCAACACTACTTATTTCTTTCGTTCCTTCCTCTTTCTTTCCTTCAACACTACTTCTTTCTTTCGTTCCTTAATCATTCTTTCTTTCGTTTTTCTTTCCTACATCTTTTGTTCTTTCTTTCCTTCCTTCCTATTTCTTTCTTTCAATGCCACTTCCTTCTTTTGTTCATCTTTTGTTATTTCTTGCTTTCCTTCATTCCTTCCCCTTTCTTTTTTAGAAACACGACTTCCTTCTTTCTTTCCTTCATCTTTTGTTCTTTCTTTCCTTCATTCCTTCCTCTTTCTTTTTTTCATCACTACTTCGTTCTTTTCTTCATCTTTTGTTCTTTTTTCTTTCTTTCCATCATCATTCTTTTGTTTTTCTTTCTTTCATTCCTTCCAACCAATCACAGACGTCACGCTCTGTGTCGTTACATTTTTGGAGAGGTACAGGTCAGGTTACGGTGTAGGGTATTCCTACCCCCCCTCCCCCCGGCGCATTAACCCACCGCGTGTGAGAAGAGAGAGGAAAAGGGTCTGACCTGATAAGCATTGCCGATGGTGTTCTTGGCAGTGCGCTTCATCTGGGTGACGGCGCTCGTCTTCTTGCTGTTGTGGAAAACGTGGCCGCTGGGTTCCGCCGAGTCTGTGGGCTGCACGGTCTTCAGAGGAAGCCGTTTTCTCAGGGACATGCGCAGGGAGTTGAGCGAGCTGGAGGAACGCAGCTTACGAAAGCGCTGCGCCGCTTCGGGGGAACTCTCGGGTTCTGACTCGGACAAGGTGCTGTGGGAACGCCACATCCCCGACACGGTGGCGCCGAAGCCGCTCACGCTGCTCACCACGGACGTCGACATGATGGGAACTGGTGGTGGTGTAAAAAATAAATAAATAAAACAAATTAATTACACATGCAAGGGGCACGGTGGTTTAGTGGCTAGGACGTTCGCCTCACACCGCCAGGATCCGGGTTCGATTCCCGTCTCGGCCATGTGTGTGTGGAGTTTGTGCATGTTCTCTCCGTGCCTCCAAGGGGTTTTTTCTCCGGGTTCTCCGGTTTCCTCCCCCGGTCCAAAAACATGCACGGTAGGTTGATTGGCACCTTGGAAAATTGTCCCTAGTGTATGAATGTGTGTGTGTGATGTGATGGGTTGGCATTCCATCCAGGGTGTATCCTGCCTTAATGCCCATAGACGCCTGAGATAGAAACAGACTCCCCGTGACCCGAGGGAAGATCGGATAAAGCGGTAGAAGATGAATGAATGAATTACACGTGCTTTTCCCCTTCATATTATAGATATGACATTATTGGGTTTAACATTGGCTGGAACTAAAAAAAATTATGTTTCGGCATGACAATCAACCCGTGATGTTCACAAAAGCACATACTAATTCTACGCTTGTGTTATATATATATATATATATATATATATATATATATATATTATACCCTGAATGCATAATATGGCGCAAAGTAAACCCCAAAAAATGAGAAATTTATGGTTCGAGTACATTTACAACGCTAAATTTATTTCTCACTAATTAAAGGTTAATTGTTTATATATATATATATATATATATATATATATATATATATATAACGTATGCATGACAATTATGATGAAAACAACAACACAGCCCACGTTAAAAGGCGCTCCTTTATGATTTAACACTATACCCTGGAGTGCGCAGATTTTTTTTGCGCATGCGCAGTCGTGTTCGCCCGATTCTAGCGTTTTAGCGCAAGGAGCGTTCACTTATTATGAAAATGATGTTTTTAATGCAAAATTATAATGTATAATGTATCTATCATGTCGATTATTCATAACATATATGTGAAATAGTACTTTAAACCGTGCTTGGGTTTTCAGGAACACGCCTACACAATACAGAACAATAAAAGCGCTAAAAAAA
>JACRUU010000024.1:3840812-3845812 GCA_030449085.1 Kryptopterus vitreolus
CCACAAATACTCCAAAAGACCCAGGTATGGAGGATCTATAAGATAATACGCATCATGTCAAATACTGTGTGCATATCAGTGTTATAATCAGTTATTATCAGTGATTTGGAAGTATACATTTATTTTCTGTAATAGTCAGACAGTGTCCATATCAATGCCCCGATTTTGGTTTAGTATTAACTGATATACAGACGGGTCCCCAAACTACGGACGAATTACGTCGCAAGAGTTCGTTCGTAGTATGAATTTGCTCGTAAGTCGCTCGCAAATTTCACGTTGTGGACAGGTTTGTTCGTATCGGTGTTGTAAAGTGTTTACAATGGTTTGGTACAATGGTAAAGTGTTTACAAATGGATACAATGGTTTTGCGGTTAGCACGTTCGCCTCACACCTCCAGGGTTGGGGGTTCGATTCCCGCCTCCGCCATATATATATATATATATATATATATATATATATATATATATATATATATATATATATATCTATATATATATATATGTGTGTGTGTGTGTGTGTGTGTGTGTGTGTCTGGGGAGACACACACACACGGCATACATATATATACATATATATATGTGGTGTGTGTGTGTGTGTGTTGTGTGTGTGTGTGTGTGGAGACACACACACACACACACATACATAGTATATATATATATATATATATATATATATATATATATATATATATATATCTATATATACATGTGTGTGTGTGTGTGTGTGTGTGGAGTTTGCATGAGGGTTTTTCTCCGGGTTCTCTGGTTTCCTCCCCGGTCCAAAAACATGTTAAAAAACAGGTGCGTTTTTTTTTTTTTCCGTTGTTGACAGGTTTGTTCGTATCGGCGAAAGTTCGTAAAGTGTTTTTCGTAAATCGTCGTAAATCTATAATCTATAAGCTACAGTTAGGAGCGATATAAGCTATAAAAAAAAACGTTATTTACGGCATCCCTGAATGCCTTGTTTAAGAAAAGGTATGAAAACGCATTTAAACACTTTTAAAAATGAATAAATAGTGTAAAATAATACAGTGGCAGTTAGCACGTTCGCCTCACACCTCCAGGGTTGGGGGTTCGATTCCTGCCTTCGCCATATATATATATATATGTGTGTGTGTGTGTGTGTGTGTGTTGTGTGTGTGTGGTGTGGTGTGTGTGTGTGTGTGTGTGTGTGTGTGTGTGTCGAGGTTTGCATGAGGGTTTTACTCAGGGTTCTCTGGTTTCCTCCCAGGTCCAAACAAAAAAACATGCACGGTAGGTCGATTGGCACCTTGGAAAATTGTCCCTAGTGTGTGATTGGCTTCTTTTTTTTTCCGAATTTGAACAAATTTTACGTTGTGGACAGGTTTGTTCGCATCGGCGAAAGTTTGTAAAGTGTTTGTTCGTAAGTCGGTCGCTATTGACTATGCAAGTCTCCTAACTATGTCGGTAAGATATAAACTACAAAAAAAACGCTAGTTTACGGCTTTCCTGAATGCCACGTTTAAGAAAAGGTATAAAAACGCATTTAAACAAATGTAAAAATGAATAAACAGTATAAAATAATACAGTAGAGGTGACACAGTGGTTTTACTCCGGGTTCTCCGGTTTCCTCCCCGGTCCAAACACATGCACGGTAGGTCGATTGGCACCTTGGAAAATTGTCCCGAGTGTGTGATTGGCTAGCGGTGCCTTTTTTTTTTTCCCATTCCGAACAAATTTTACGTTGTGGACAGGTTTGTTCGCATCAGCGAAAGTTCGTAAAAAGTGTTCGTAAGTCACTCGCTATTGACTACGCACGTCTCCTAACTATGTCGGTAAGATATAAGCTATAAAAAACGCTCGTTTACGGCATTCCTGAATCCAGCGTTTAAAAAAAGGTATAAAAACGCATTAGGTTTGTTCGTATCGGCAAAAGTTGGTAAAGTGTTTGTTCGTAAAGGGGGGGCGCGTCCGTAATCACTGATACCCAATGTGCTGAAAATAAATAAACAGTTTTCTGCTACAGGAAAGTCCTCACTAGACAGAACGTCTCAGGGACACGAGGCCGAGGTGCACTTTTTTTTTTTTTGCGACAGAATATAAAAGAGAGGACGGTGATAGAATTACACCGATGTTTACAGCTGCTATAATGTCTAACTTTGATAACAGTGTGTCTTACGGACGTCCCGTTCCGTCGAATGTAACCATAAAGGGTCGTAACGCGAGACGCCTCGCTCGTTAAGAAATAAAAAAAATGGTAATAATTGACAAATTGGCAGGAATGTGTGTAAATCTCAGGCTACTCACATTGAACCTCTAATCGGATGGAGGCTTTGACGGACACGTTGGACGCCAGCTGGCAGGTAAAGGTGACGCCGTTGTCGTCTCTGGTGACCGGCTGCACACACACGTGACTGACGTTTAAGCGGTTTCCATCATTCAGACTCACTCTTTGGCCGTTTCGGAGCCACTGCACTTCCTCGGGTCCGTCAGATCCGTCGACTGTGCAGGTCAGGGACACGTTCTCGTCCGGTTTGGTCTGGACCAACCCTCCATTTGACGGCGGGTTAGATTGGATTGTGACTGATGGGTTTGAATAAAAACACACGGGTTAGACAGAATCGCAATTTATGAAACATTTGTGCTGTAAGGTCTCAGAACCACCAGGGGGTGCCCTTGTGGGTGCAAACAGTAAGCATGCTGTACTATAATACAGACGCTCCCCTACTTACGAACTTTCGGCGATACGAACAAACCTGTCCACGAAGTAAAATTTGTTCGGATTTGAAATAACGAAAACGTGCCGCTAGCTAGTCACGTAGCTTAGCGAACGAAGAGCTTAGCGAACGAGTGTAATGCCTATGTAATGCCGACCTCCTCCTCCTCCTCCTCCCACCATCCACACATGTATTAACCACCACATTCCATGGTAAATATAATACTTAGTGTATACATTACTGTATTATTTTATATTGTTTTTTCATTTTAAATGTATTACTGTTTTTATAACTATGTTTTTTAGATAGTGTGTGTGGGGGAAGGGATTAGAACCCAAAACTAGACATGGGACATTTCCTGAAGAAAATGTTGAGTGACGCTTGCCGATGCAAACCGCAGCTCCAGGCGCGACCCCCTTAGAGCCTGGTACATTTAAAATTTAGCGTTGACTTCGAAATGCTAGCTTATTCGGAGAGACGAGTGTTTAGACACCAAAAACGCCCGTTTTGGGCATTTTTTCAGGAGGGGCGGGGTCAGTGACGAAGTGACATCATCAAATTATCCAGTGTCTGGCTCCTGTCGATGTGCTGAGCGTTTAGACATGTCACATGACCCTGTGTCCGAGTTTCGCCATTTCACCGAGTTTGCGGTTACATGACGCCATGCAGCAGTCATATGTTCGCGACCTACTCCACCTCACCTTCTAGTGGATATGTCAAAGGTGCATGTCGGGTGAACATGGGGCCGAAAAGTGGAGGGCAATCTTCTCCATTTATTCTCTATGGGGTCGGAATGTTTTGCTTTTCCTGAAATTCCGATTCCGGTGTGGGATTCGGGAGTGTATATGATCGTGATCCACTCCGAACCCCCTACGAGTGGGTTTGCCATATGTGCATGTCGGACAATCACAGGCTGAACTGTGAGGCACGAAATTTCGTCCCCATTCATTTTCTATGGGAAAAAAATTCCCACTCTTTGACCCCGGGGTTCGGAATTCCGCGGGGCGATTCCTTATAAAAGTAACAGCACGACTCACACCATCGGGACGCACGATATGAGGTATAGATTCGATGTGACGATCGGAGCAAAAACTGTGGGACGAGTTACGCGCCGAAAATTTGACCGAAGCGAGAGAGAGATTCTAATAGTGATGCTTTTGCACACGGCACTAAATAAAATTCACCATATTGGCAAAAGTATTGGGACACCGGCGCATTGAGCCAAATGTGCTTCTTCCTAAAACTGTTACAGATTTGTTTAGGACAGCGTTATCTTTTTCTATCTTCTACCGCTTTATCCGATTTCCCTCGGGTCATCACGGGGAAGTCTGTGTCTATCTCAGGCGTCTATGGGCATTAAGGGCAGGCCAGGATACACCCTGGATGGAATGCCAACCCATCACAGGACACACACACACACACACACACACACACACATTCATACACTAGGGACAATTTTCCAAGGTGCCAATCAACCTAACCGTGAATGTTTTTGGACCGGGGGAGAAACCGGGAGAACCCGGAGAAAAACCCCCTGAGGCCCTTACGGGGAGAACAACGACAAAATCCCCACACACAAATGGGCCACACGGCTGGGTAAGAAAACGAAAACTCAGACACACATCGAGAGAGGAATCGAAAGACCCGGACCCTGGCGGTGTGAGGTGAACGTGCTAACCACTAAGCCACTGTGCCCTCATTATATATACATATCTATATATATATAGATATATATATATATATATATATATATATAGATATATATATAATATATAGACCCCATATATATAGATACATTATATAGATATATAGACCCATATATATAGATATATAGACTGTGCCTCATTATATATACATATCTAGATATCTATATATCTATCGTATATATATATACTATATATATATATATATATAATATATCTATATATAGATATATATATATATAGATATGTATATATAATGAGGCACAGTGCTTAGTGGTTAGCACGTTCACCTCACACGCCAGGGTAATATTAATAATATAATATAATTATTATTATTATTATTTACCGTTGACACCGAAGACACCGCAGGCGCAGGCGAGCACTAAAATTACGAGTGGGGTCCTGCTGGAATTCCTCATTTCTTTCGTCGGGTTTCTTCTCTCCTACATTAACACAAATAACATTATCAGTGCGCGAAATAAACCAAAATAAACCCCCGATAGATTCAAAACCACCAATCTCCTCTTTTCCGATCCACTTACTAACACGACGTCCAAGGCAATGATTGTCTCGAAGCAACGCCGTGTGCGAATCCAAAGGTTGTTCCTGCAGAGGATGTG
>JACRUU010000024.1:3848312-3888312 GCA_030449085.1 Kryptopterus vitreolus
AGTACTGTAGACTGCTGCCTCATACCCTTGCGTATCTCACACTGTTCCTGAGACCAATAACACAATATATTTTGTGCATTTTCTTTTTTTTTGTTTGTTTTTTTTTCTTTTTATTCAACTTGCCACCAAGTCTTTTTTTTTTAAGTTTGTTTAATGGCTGTTATTTTGAGAGAGGATAAGAACCGCCAACTCTTATCTTAGAGGCTTGAAGACCTGAACATACCTTTTGAGGACAGCAGGGGGCAGTCATATGAAGAAGTGTTTTTTAGATTAGATTCAACTTTATTGTCAATGCACATGTGGGTACAAGACAGCGAAATACAGTTAGCATCTAACCAGAAGTGCATAATTAGGATATATAGTCAGTATTTAACAATAGTATATATATATATATATAGATATATATATATATATATATATATATATATATATATATATATATATATATATATATATACATAGGGGCACGGTGGGTTTAGTGGTTTAGTTTAGCACGTTCGCCTCACATTGCCAGGGTCCAGGGTTCGATTCCCGTCTCGGCTATGTGTGTGGAGGTGGAGTTTGTGTATGTTCTCCCCCGTGCCTCTGGGTTGGGTTTTTTTTTCTCCGGGTTCTCCGGTTTCCTCCCCCGGTCCAAAAACATGCACGGTAGGTAGGTTGATTGGCACATTGGAAAAATTGTCCCTAGTGTATGAATGTGTGTGAATATGAGTGTGAGTGTGTGGTGTGTGTGTGTGTGTGTGTGTGTGTGTGTGTGTGTGCCCTGCGATGGGTTGGCATTCCATCCAGGGTGTATCCTGCCTTAATGCCCATAGACGACCTGAGATAGGCACAGGCTCCCCGTGACCCGAGATGGAAGATATGGCGAGAAGATTCGTATGTAGAAATAGTAGAAGTGTAGAAGATGAATGAATGAATATATATATATTTACTCATTTACTCTCACTGTATTACCTCCCTCTTTTTTACTGTTTATATATGCAAGTTAACATATATTTCCTTATATTGTATACATTATTTATTGTTATATATACTGACTATATATATATACCATATACTACACTATATATATATACACTATATATGCCCTATATATACTATATATATATATATATATATATGTATCTATGTGTGTGTGTGTGTGTGTGTGTGTGTGTGTGTGTGTGTATATATATATTTTTTTCTTTTTTTAGGAGTTGGTGGTTAAGTTTACTTAGTGTGTGTTAAGTGGTGTGTATAAGATACGAGTCTGACACAAATCTACTATTGTTTATACAATAACCGCTTTAATGTCAAATGAAGGTTGAAAGGTTTATTTATTCATTCATTCTGGTTTTGTTCTTCCTCTAAGTCTTTGTGCCAAAGACCTTCTTCAGTATCTTCTGGAAAAGAAATGCAGAAGGTTTTGGTCAATGCTGAATGTATGTTTTTGCATTGCATATTACAGAAACAATTTGTGGGTCGATGATAAGAGGAGCATGTAGAATTGATCCGCACACACTGTGTCACGCATATATAAAGAGTGAATGGTGGAGCGATCTGTTAATGGGGACACGCTGATGATTAATAGATGTAAATGGGTGACTTGGGTGTTGTTTCCATGTGGCAAAGAGCGAAATCGTCATTTTAATATCAAAAGCGAAACACATCGTTCCTAATATTTAGAGTATAGAATATTGTTAAAGGGGGCACGGTGGTTTAGTGCTTAGCACATTCGCCTCACACCACCAGGGTCCGGGTTCGATTCCCGTCTCGGCCATGTGTGTGTGGAGTTTGTGCATGTTCTCCCCGTGCCTCGGGGGTTTTTTTTCTCCGGGTTTTCTCCGGTTTCCTCCCCCGGTCCTAAAAACATGCACGGTAGGTTGATTGGCACCTTGGATTGGCACCTTGGAAAATTGTCCTAGTTCCTAATGTGTGTATTTGTGTGTGTGTGTGTGTGTGTGTGTCCTGTGATGGGTTGGCATTCCATCCAGGGTGTATCCTGCCTTAATGCCCATAGACGCCTGAGATAGGCACCGTGACTCGAGGGAAGATCGTATATAGCGGTAGAAGATGAATGAATATCGTTACTGTTTTGCTCGAGTGTGTGCAGAGGCCCGGTCCATCTAAACCTCTAAACTTCACTCACAGTTATTGAAGGCGCTTTGCCAGAATCTTGGTCTTGAAGGAGAACTGATTCCTCTTCAACTTTTGGATCTTGAGGTGGAGCTAGTTCCGCTTTAACGGCTGGAACTGGAAGGACGACTGCTTTCTCTTCAACAGCTGGATCTTGAGGCGGAGCTTGTTCCTCGGCAACAGCTGAGCCTTGAGTTGTAACTGGTTCTTCTTCGACAGATGGATCCAGAGGTGGTCCCGGTTCCTCTTCAGTTGTTGTATCTTCAGGTGGAGCCGGTTCCTCCTCAACAGCTGGATCTGGAAGCGGAGCTGCTTCCGTTTCAACAGCTGGCCTTTCGGTGACACTTTTATTAGCTGGCTTAACCTTCTTTCGTGGTTTTAGAGACGTATTCTGAGTCTGGATCAACACAAGATACACACAGCCGTTAACACGGTCGATTTCATCAGGTAGAATAGAATAGACTTTCTTTGTCACGTATACATTGCAGTGAAAATGTTTCGTCGCATAACACAGCTGGTTTTTGGACGCTGGGGTCAGAGCGCAGGATCTTACCACTGAGCTCCACTCCCTCCACTGAGCTCAGGTCACTCCCGAGCTCCACCCCCTCCACTCAGGTAACTCCCAAGCTACACCCCCTCCCCTCAGGTAACTCCCAAGCTACACCCCCTCCCCTCAGGTAACTCCCAAGCTACACCCCCTCCCCTCAGGTAACTCCCAAGCTACTTCACCCACTTCCCCACAGGTAACTCCTGAGCTACACTCCCTCCCCTCAGGTAAGTCACAAGCTCCACCCCCTCTCCTCGTAACTCCCGAGTTAAACCCCCTCCCCTCAGGTAAGTCTAGAGCTCCACCCCTCCCCTCGTAACTCCCGAGCTCCACCCCCTCCCCTCAGGTAAGTCCAGAGCTATACCCCCTCCCCCGCTAAAAAGTAGGTTTTCAAACCGTCTCCAGCCACTGACCCCGTCAACTGCAATATTTAAGTGCAATATCAAATCATTTTAAAGCCTACAGCTCGGGTTTGCTAGATGTTCTGAAGGATCTTCACCTGCACCTTCCCCGTCTTCTGTACGTTACCGCGCACAGGGGCGTTCTGACGATCCTTTTTCCGCTGAGCCACATCCACAAACACCTTCTTTGTGCCCCACACGGTGCCATTTAACTCGTCCTTGGCCTTCATGGCTTCCTCGGGAGATGAAAAGCGCACAAAGCCGTAACCCCAGGAGCGGTCGTTCTGCATCATGACCTGTAGGAGGCAGCAACGAGACATGTAAGGACACCTTGTTTTGTGCCGCAGACCAGTTTTAATGTCAGACAGTATATATTTTCACGTTAAGGTGTGGCGGATAAATACAAAGACAATATGAAACAATCGAAACAATAAAAACTGGTATTTTAGCGCGGAATGCTTGGCCTTCGTTGCGTCATTAGAGAGCCGGTCGCTACAATATTATGCGTAATCATTTTGCTAGCTTGGCGGTTTCAATTTAGCTCTAACGTATTATAGAATAGCCTTTATTTGTCACATATACATATATATATTACAGCAAAGTGAAATTGTTTCTTCGCATATCCCGGCTGTTTATTTGGATGCTGTGGTCAGAACAAAGCATCAGCCATGATACGGCGCCCCCTGGAGGTTAAGGCCCTTGCTCATGGACTTGCTCACGGCAGCTTGGTGATACCGGGGCTCGAACCCCTGACTTTCCGATAAGTAGCCGAGCGCCTTAAGTCCACTGATCCACCCCTGTACTCATTATGTGTTAGTGGGCGGACCTCTAATAAGGTAGCGGATGTAGGTAAGTCATGTGACCGACGCAAGAGCGAATTATAGACAGATGTGACGGAGAAAATACGGTCGTTTTCCAAAATAAAGTTAACAAACAAAAATAACGTAAGTTATGTATTCTTTCTGTGCGGCCCCGATAACAACTGACCTACGGACATACACTGGTCCGCGGCCCGGGGAATCTGGGGACCACTGCTTTAGGACACACTACACAGTTCGGCAAGGGGAAACATACACAGGTCTTCGTGGAAGGAGGGATTATTAGTGACCTTTACTCCGGTGACGGCTCCATATTTGGAAAACTCATTGTGCAGGAAATCCTCATTTATATGCTCATCCAGGTTCTTTACGTAGAAGGTCCAGGCCTTCTTTCTGGAACAGAGACGGCAATGTCAGTCCTATGTGAGTGTTTGTGTGTATTATTCGTGTGTGTGTGTGTGTGTGTATTTACCTGCTTGTTGCTGGAGACCTGGGTACGGCGGGTCGCCTCACCTTCACGTTCCTCACGAGATTTGAAGTGTTCCACTGAGCTGTAATGCAACACAGACACTACTGTTGGTCTTCATGAAATACCTCCATATGAGGTGTTATATGTATTATATGTATCAATAACTTACATTTTATGGTTGTTAAAGACTCTACCGTCAAGTTCCTCCTTTGCAAAATTCGCCGCCTCTTGAGTCTCAAATTGGACATAGCCGTACCCTTTCGGCCCTTTCTTGTAAGTGACAAACTTCGGGAAGAGACACACGCGTCACGTCAACACAAACATTGTATATCTAATACGGGATTTTTGTATTCCAGTGTTGAGAAGCACAAACCTTGCAGGACAGGACTTTCCCATAAAGCGAAAAGAGTTCATAAAGCGCCGTGCTGTTGGTCGTGTCCAAATCCAAGTTCTTGATGAACAAGTTTCCGACCCCACTCTTCCTCAAGGAGGAGTCCCTCTGACACCACATGACTCTCATGGGCTTCCCCATCAGGAGGTCGCAGTTGAGGGTCGCCAATGCGCGCTCAGCTGAGGGAACGAATACATCCATTGGTTTGGGTTAAATAAAAGACAAAGTGTAAAGTCCTATTCAGATTTATTAGCACCGTTGGGATAGACCTGTATGAAAGGTGATGCAAAGGTTTGGTAAAATAATGACGTAGATCCCACCTTTACTGTGACCCCACATTGATCGTAAGATAAGAAGATAGCAGTGTTTGGTCCTGTAGTGTTTAATGGTGAAAAACTGTATATGTGTATATATAAGTGTTGGGAAGGCTACTTTTTGAAAATGTAATAGATTACAGATTATAAATGACTCTATTCAAAATGTAATAAATAGTGTATCTTTTCAATGACTTTATAAAAGTAAAGTAACGGATTACTTTTTGATTATGCTCATTTGTCCACTAGGTGGCGCTTGAGGAAGATAACATTGTTACCTATCGGAACCCAGAAGAAGTTGGACGGGATTTTCTTTAACATTTTCAAAAGCAACTGTTATTTAATAACACGTTTTTTTTCTCAGTAACCGTAACGTGTTTTTTTTTTAGACGATGGGAAAAAGGAATAATTCGCAAAATAAAACTGGACTGGAAACAGTTTTTTCGCATTTCCACGTCACTGAAATGTGATATAAGTAAGCCTTCTCATTTTTTTCTTGCCGTGACATCGTGAGAGGACGTGTTTTAATCGCACGATATGGTTAATGGAAACACCGTCATTGGCATTTCAGAAAGATCGCAAACGTTTTATGCAAATTTGTAATGGAAACGCGACTAATGTTACATTTACTTTGTAACTACATTAACGCTGTTACATGTAACTAGTTACTTCCCGACACGGTGTATATATATATAAAAAAAAAAACGCTTAGGTAAGCAATAAAGTGTATAAAATCCATGGATCTTGGTGGTTGTTGTTTGAATTACCATCGGGTTGCTGGTAAAAGTTGACATATGCGTAGCCAAGTGAAGTACGGGTTTTCCAGCATCTGCAGACACGGACGGAGTGAATTTGGCCTGCAGGACTGAATTTCTCCGCCAACATGGACTCGGTGACTTCAGGGTGAAGATCACCCACATACAGTGTTGAGAGTTTTAAATTCATTCCACCTAAAAAAAAGAGAAATATATATATATATATATATATATATATAAGAAATATATCATTCATTCATTCATTTTTTTCTACCGCTTTATCCGATCTTCCCTCGGGTCACGGGGAGTCTGTGTCTATCTCAGGCGTCTATGGGCATTAAGGCAGGATACACACCCTGGATGGAATGCCAACCCATCACAGGACATCACACACACACACACACACACACACATTCACATACATTCATACACTAGGGACAATTTTCCAAGGTGCCAATCAACCTACCGTGCATGTTTTTGGGACCGGGGGAGGAAACCGGAGAAAACCCGGAGAAAAAAAAAACCTCTTGAGGCACAGGGAAAAACATGCACAAACTCCACACACACATTGCCCCATTTTATATATATATATATATATATATATATATATATATATATATATATATATATATATATATATATATATATATATATATTAGATATTAAATACTATACATATATGTTTTAAAGTGTAAAAATGACAAAACTCCTCAGGACATCAAGCAAAATTTTGCTATCATCATTATAACAGAGGATCTCTTCATTCGAGGATCGTCCATTTGCATTTGTATATATTTTGACGTGTTTTATTAAAAGTCTGTAAGGCGGCGAGTGTATGAATATATATATATATATATATATATATATATATATATATATATATATATATATGTATGTATAAACAAGGCTACTTACCGGCCACTAATGTAAAATAGTGAAATTAAACTGACAAACGCTGCTAAGCACTTCTTCGTTGCTGCTCCTACTTTTTGCTGCTTTTGCATCTATAGTTGATGATAAACTGATGCGGTTTCTAATTCGCAGGAGCAGGATATAGGATCTATGATGTCATAGCAGGAGCTCATTTGCATATTCTACTGTTGAAGCACATCCCGGTCACATGACTGAAGGTCATGACTGAACACGCTATAAGACGGGGAGGGCTGTCACTCAGTGGTCTCAGGCTCTGGGGGGGCTACTGATCAGAAGGTCGGGGGATTCAATCCCCGGTGTCACCAAGCTGCCACCCTTGGGCCCTTAACCCTCTGTGCTCCAGGGGGCGCTGTATCATGGCTGAGCCTGCGCTCTGGACCTCAGCAAGCTGGAATATGCCAAGAAACGATTTCGTTGGAAACATTTTTTTCTTTTTCGATTATTGAAATCTATAAAAGGTCTACTGTTATTTGTATACACTTCTCCGTGTGGATAGTTATTAATTCGCTTTATCCCATCCCTTTGATCTTTCCCTCGGGTCACGGGGAGTCTGTGCCTATCTCAGGCGTCTATGGGCATTAAGGCAGGATACAACCCTGGATGGAATGCCAACCCATCGCAGGGCACACACACACACATTCACACATTCATACACTAGGGACAATTTTTTCCAAGGTGCCAATCAACCTACCGTGCATGTTTTTGGACCGGGGAGGAAACCGGAGAACCCGGAGAAAAACCCCCTGAGGCACGGGGAGAACATGCAAACTCCACACACACATGGCCGAGACGGGAATCGAACCCGGACCCTGGCGGTGTGAGGCGAACGTGCTAACCACTAAACCACCGTGCCTCCCAATTATGATCATAATAATAATAATTATTATTATTATTCATTTGATCACTGCTTTTAATATAAAAATACTTTTAATACTTTCATGAGGTTTATGTCAACTGGCAGTTTAATAGCAGCCGGATGGGGAAGTTTCCCATCATCTATCCGTCCCAGAACATTAGAAAACATCTTCTTACACACTTCTTCCTCAAATAATCACCCAGACCTTCTGATCACCTTTTTCACCACCAACATCCCTTCATTCCATGTTGCACTGCCTCCATGTTCCATACACATTCATTCATTCATTCATTCATCTTCTACCGCTATAGCCGATCTTCCCTCGTGTCACGGGGAGTCTGTGCCTATCTCAGGCGTCTATGGGTATTAAGGCAGGATACACCCTGGATGGAATGCCAACCCATCACAGGACACACACACACACACACACACACACACACACACATTCATACACTAGGGACAATTTTCCAAGGTGCCAACCTACCGTGCATGCCTTTGGACCGGGGAGGGAAACGGGGAGAACCCGGAGAAAAAAAAACCCCTGAGCACATGCACACTCCACACACACACACACATGGCCGAGACGGGAATCGAACCCGGACCCTGGCGGTGTGGCGGTGTGTGACGCGAACGTGCTAACCACGTAAACACAACATTCATTTCGTGGTTTATAAGTCGCCCCATAGACGGCCATCTATAGTAACGTTCGAGAGAAACATTACTCTAATAAAAGAATGAAACAATGTGTATTAAATAGTTGGAGACAAATGTACCGTATTTAGGACAATAATCACTTTAAAGTAGATCGAAGGGTTTGTTTTATTCGTTGCGATTCGGTTCTTCCTGTGCGACAGAGACGATCTTCAGCGTCCACTGAAAGAGAAATGCGGAGGGATGTTAGTTTGCGCAGCAGTGTGTGTGTGTGTGTGTGTGTGTGTGTATGTGTGTGTGTGTGTGTGTGTGTGTTTGTGTGTTACAAAACAATTATCGGCACATAAGCCAGTTTTCAGGATCGGCTGTGGCGACCCCTAAGAAGAAGAAGACTCGTTTACCCATCACACAAAGCACTTAATTGTAGTAGGGCCCCCTACTGACCACAACAGGAATTTCATAATTAAATTCATTAACGTACGGTCCAAAAACTTTGAAAAAAACGATAATGAAGTGCGTTTTTAAAAAAAAAACATAAACAAAACAGATTCTCTCTTTCATTAGGGCCCCCAAAAAATGGTAAATATGCCCCTGTACTTACTGGCTTGATTACTGCTTCAAAAACTGTAGGGAAAAGTCCTTTTATCCATCTGTACACAAACACACACACACACACACATATATATATATATATAGATATATATATATATATATATAATATATATTATATATGAGAGGAGGATCAACACTCATTACACAATCACATTGCAAACACACAGCAAACACACAGTTGTGCTGCAACACACAGCACAAATCACATCGTCAAGTCGCCGAGCCGACCGTGGTGTAAAGCCAACAACAGATAGGAGGTGGAACTATCAGCCTGGTGTAAAGCCAACAACCTCTGAACGTGGACAAAACTAAAGAGATGGTTGTTGACTTTAGGAGAGCACAGAGTGACCATTCTCCATTGTACATCGATGGATCCTCCGTGGAGATCGTAAAGAACACCAAATTCCTCGGTGTCCATCTGACGGAGAAGAAGAGAGAAGCTCAACTGGTCACTCGACACCAGCTCCATCAGCAAGAAAGCCCAGCAGCGTCTCTACTTCCTGAGAAGGCTGAGGAAAGCACATCTGCCAACCCCCATACCTGACCATGTTCTACAGAGGGACCATCGAGAGCATCCTGAGCAAGCTGCATCACTGCCTGGTTTGGGAACTGCACCGTCACGGATCGCAAGACCCTACAGCGGATAGTGAGGACAGCGGAAAAGATCATCGGAGTGTCTCTCCCCTCCCAAAGCTACTAGCATTGTGGACGACATCACACACCCCTCACACACACTCTTTACACTATTGCCATCAGGGAAGAGGTTCCGAAGCATTCAAGCTCTCACAAGCAGATTATGCAATAGTTTTTTCCCTCAAGCCATCAGATTTCTCAACACATAGAACTGGAACCTGGACTCACACGTACACACACACACACACACACACACACACACCATCCATCCACTGCTATATTATTTATCTACCTCATTACTGTCCTTTACATGTGTATTGTATACACTGCTCTCACTGACAGTGTTACTGTTTACATGCACATTTTGCACACTTACTTTTTTTATCACTGCTGCTCGTTCCTTTGCACACTCGCCAAAACGGAACACTTTGAAATACTTTGCACTGGGTTGTTGTTGTTTTTTGTATTGTATTATATTGTTAGTTGTTGTTATGCACTGTCTTGTGTTGTGAACACAGTCTTGTGTCTTTGCGCTGTTTGCACCAGGTTGCACACGATGCACTTTATGTAGCTAGGACAAACTTAGTCTCGTCCTCAGCATTGTGTTGTTGTGTTTGTTATATGTTGTTTTGTGTAGCACCGGGGTCCTGGAGAAACGTTGTCTCATGTCACTGTGTACTGCGTCAGATATATGTGGTTGAAATGACAATAAAAACCTCTTGACTTGACTTGACTTGAAACCATTCATAAATATGATCATAATTATTGTGTGTGTGTGTGTGTGTGTGTGTGTTTGTGTACTGGTTCATGTTAACTGCACTCACGGATATTGAAGACGTTTCGGATGAACCATGATCTTGAGGTAGAGCTGATTTCTGTTCAGCAGTTGGGTCTTGAGGCGGGGCTGCCTCCCCTTCAGCAGCTGGAACTAAAGGCATAGCTGGTTTCTCTTCAGCAGCTGGATGGTGAGGTGGAGCTGCTTTCGCTTCAACGGACGTGTCGGGAAGTTTGGCTGGTGCGTCGTCGCCATCTTGAGGTGGTTCTGGTTTCCCTTCACCAGCTGGCTCTAGGAATTGTTCCTCTTCAACAGCTGGATCTTGAGGTGGGTTTGGCGCCTCCTTAACAGCTGGGTCTTGAGGTGGGGATGGTCCCTCTTTAACAGCTGGACCATGAAGTGGGGGTAGTTCATTTTTAACAGCTGGATCATGAAGTGGGGGTAGTTCATTTTTAACAGCTGGATCATGAAGTGGGGGTAGTTCATTTTTAACAGCTGGATCATGAAGTGGGCGTAGTTCATTTTTAACAGCTGGATCTTGAAGTGGGGCTGGTCCCTCTATAACATCTGGATCTTGAAGTGTTACTGGTCCTTCTTTAACAGCTGGATCTTGAGGTGGGTCTGGTCCCTCTTTAACAGCTGGTTCATACATTTGGACTGCTCCCTCTTTAACAGCTGGATTGTGAAGTGGTACTGGTCCTTCTTTAACAGCTGGATATTGAAGTGGTACTGGTCCTTCTTTAACAGCTGGATCTTGAAGTGGTACTGGTCCTTCTTTAACAGCTGGATCTTGAGGTGGGTCTGGTCCCTCTTTAACAGCTGGTTCATACATTTGGACTGCTCCCTCTTTAACAGTGGATTGTGACTGGTCCTTCTTTAACAGCCGGATCTTGAAGTGGTACTGGTCCTTCTTTAACAGTTGAAGTGGTACTGGTCCTTCTTTAACAGCCGGATCTTCTTTAACAGTGGTACTGGTCCTTCAGAAGTGGTACTGGTCCTTCTTTAACAGCTGGATCTTGAAGTGGTACTGGTCCTTCTTTAACAGCCGGATCTTGAAGTGGTACTGGTCCTTCTTTAACAGCTGGATCTTGAAGTGGTACTGGTCCTTCTTTAACAGCTGGATATTGAAGTGGTACTGGTCCTTCTTTAACAGCTGGATCGTGAAGTGGTACTTGTCCTTCTTTAACAGCTGGATCTTGAGGTGGGTCTGGTCCTTATGAAGTGGTAATGGTCCTTCTTTAACAGCTGGTTCATACATTTGGACTGCTCCCTCTTTAACAGCTGGATTGTGAAGTGGTACTGGTCCTTCTTTAACAGCTGGATCTTGAAGTGGTACTGGTCCTTCTTTAACAGCTGGATATTGAAGTGGTACTGGTCCTTCTTTAACAGCTGGATCGTGAAGTGGTACTGGTCCTTCTTTAACAGCTGGATATTGAAGTGGTACTGGTCCTTCTTTAACAGCTGGATCGTGAAGTGGTACTGGTCCTTCTTTAACAGCTGGATATTGAAGTGGTACTGGTCCTTCTTTAACAGCTGGATCTTGAAGTGGTACTGGTCCTTCTTTAACAGCTGGGTCTTGAGGTGGGGATGGTCCCTCTTTAACAGCTGGATCATGAAGTGGGGGTAGTTCATTTTTAACAGCTGGATCTTGAAGTGGGGCTGGTCCCTCTATAACATCTGGATCTTGAAGTGTTACTGGTCCTTCTTTAACAGCTGGGTCTTGAGGTGGGGATGGTCCCTCTTTAACAGCTGGATCATGAAGTGGGGGTAGTTCATTTTTAACAGCTGGATCTTGAAGTGGGGCTGGTCCCTCTATAACATCTGGATCTTGAAGTGTTACTGGTCCTTCTTTAACAGCTGGATCTTGAGGTGGGGCTGGTCCCTCTGTAACAGCTGGATCATGAAGTGGTAATGGTCCTTCTTTAACAGCTGGTTCATACATTTGGACTGCTCCCTCTTTAACAGCTGGATTGTGAAGTGGTACTGGTCCTTCTTTAACAGCTGGATATTGAAGTGGTACTGGTCCTTCTTTAACAGCTGGATCTTGAAGTGGTACTGGTCCTTCTTTAACAGCTGGATCTTGAAGTGGTACTGGTCCTTCTTTAACAGCTGGATCTTGAGGTGGGTCTGGTCCCTCTTTAACAGCTGGTTCATACATTTGGACTGCTCCCTCTTTAACAGCTGGATTGTGAAGTGGTACTGGTCCTTCTTTAACAGCTGGATCTTGAAGTGGTACTGGTCCTTCTTTAACAGCTGGATATTGAAGTGGTACTGGTCCTTCTTTAACAGCTGGATATTGAAGTGGTACTGGTCCTTCTTTAACAGCTGGATCTTGTGATGTTACTGTCACAGATTTTCTTGTCGCCTTAACCAACGCTCTTGGTCCAAAATCCATCTTCTGAGTCTGTAACACACAAATACACAAATACACACAGATCCAATAAGGCAGTTCAGCTTGTTTCACTGCTCGATGGAGGCTCTTGACGTAACTAACTGGAAGGGGTTTTCAAACCTCCTGCAGCCAGAGACCCTTTGATCTACTACACTATCAAATGTGTACATCTCGGGTGTGCTAGATGTTCTGGACGATCTTCACCTGCACCTTCTCCGTCTTCTGCACGTTACTGTGCACAGGGCCGTTCTGGCAAGCTTTGCTCCACTTAGCCAGATTCACAGAGACTTTCTTTGTGCCCCACACAGGTGTCATTTATCTCCTCCTTCGCCTTCATGGCTTCCTCGGCGGATGAAAATTCCACAAAGCCGTAACCCCTGGAGCGACCGTTGTCCCTCATGACCTGCAGGAGACAGCCAGGAGACTAAAAACCAGTGCGGCACGCAGGGTCATTGTGGAAATAGAAAAATAGTAAGGTTTATTAGTGACCTTGACTCCGGTGACGGTTTCATATTTGGAGAACTTCTTGCGCAGGAAATCGTCATTTATATAATCACTCAGGTTGTTTACGTAGAGCACCAGGCCCTCGTTCTGGAGCCGGAGAAAGCAAAGTCAGAATCCGGTGTATGCGTTGTATGTGTGTGTGTGTGTGTGTGTGTGTTTGTGTGTGTATGTATGTGTGTTTACCTGCTTGTTGCTGAAACCCTGCGTGTAGCCGTTCGCCTCGCCTTCACGTTCCTCGCGAGATTTAAAATGTTCGACGGAGCTGTAACACAACACAGACCCCGCTGCTGCTGTCGACGTCTTTCTGCCTACCCCACTGCAACCGACCAACCGCCCCGATCCCACCAAATACCCTCCATTATATCTTACATTTATTCATATATCTTACAACTTACATTTGATTGTGGTTAAAGACTTCGCCGTCGAGTTTCTCCTGCGCCATCTTCGCCGCCTCTCGAGTCTCGAATTGGACGTAGCCGTACCCTTTCGGCCCTTTCTTGTAAGTGACGACCTTCACAACACACACGTGGCATGTCATGACACGCAATTTCTATCAAGCAGGATACGATACTAATATCTTTTAAAAGGTACACAAGTGACCCCTTGACAGCACTTTTTGGGAGCCTCATCCCACCATCATTAACAATGAAGTGATTTGTGGAGCGAGTATTCATTTCTTTTAAAAGTGTTTGTTTATATTTGTTTGCTCTTTTCTTTTCTTCTGTCTTTTTTAGGGGGGTTCAAGCACCTAGTGCTGAATCCCTATTGTTATTTTAGTGATTTTTATTATTCATTCATTCATTCATTCATTTTTCTACCGCTTTATCCGATCTTCCCTCGGGTCACGGGGAGTCTGTGTCTATCTCAGGCGTTCTATGGGCATTAAGGCAGGATACACCCTGGATGGAATGCCAACCCATCACAGGACACACACACACACTCACACACTCACACACACACACACATTCATTACACTAGGGACAATTTTCCAAGGTGCCAATCAACCTACCGTGCATGTTTTTGGACCGGGGAGGAAACCGGAGAACCCGGAGAAAAAAAAAAACCCCCGAGGCACGGGGAGAACATGCACAAACTCCACACACACATGGCCGAGACGGGAATCGAACCCGGATCCTGGCGGTGTGAGGCGAATGTGCTAACCACTAAGCCACCATGCCCCATGATTTTTACTTTATTATTATTATTTATTATATTATTATTATTATTATTATTATTATTATTATTATTATTATTATTATTATTCTGCCCGAAAACTGATCATAGAGACCAAACCGTAATAAGTCCTAGAGACTTGAAACTTGAACAGATAGGTAGAGCTCAATTTGGGGAGAGGCTGACAAAGTATCAACCCATTTGGACACAAGGGGGCGCTATAATCCCCCCAAAAATCCCACATTTTTGGTCATAGCACGTAGAAAATTCATCGCACACTCAAAACATATATATTTCTGGAATCGTTGGCTAAAACCGCAGAAAAACCTCATTGACTGTTTTATGCTGCGAAGTCCGCAAAACTTTTAACGCAAAATATTGGTCGTGTTAAAAACCTACTTTTGCGCACCAGTCCTAGGTGTTCTGGGGCATCAGAACAAAACCTGTGTGGAAAAATGTTCAGTAGACATAACTTATCAATAATTATCAAAACACTTTCGACTCACCGTTACAATGACGCAACTAAAAAGTGGGCGGGGCCACATTGACAAAAATGGCTATAAATGAACGCAATAGGATATCTTCATGAAACTTGGTAGATCTCTCTATTTCCTCAATCCTGGGCCAAATCCCTAAAAAATGTGTACCATTGCCAGGTGTGTGTGTACCTTTGTATGTGCTAAACAAAGAAAAACTTTTTATATAACTTTAATATCAAGTTTTTCAAGTTCAACAACTCCTTATATATATATATATATATATATATATATATATATATATATATATATATATATATATATATAAAAGGGGTACGGTGGTTTAGTGTGTTAGCAACATTCGCCTCACACCGCCAGGATCCGGGTTCGATTCCCGTCTCAGCCATGTGTGTGTGGAGTTTGTGCATGTTCTCCCCGTGCCTCAGGGGTTTTTTTTTTCTCCGGGTTCTCCGGTTTCCTCCCCCTCCAAAAACATGCAAAATTGTCCCTAGTGTGTGTGTGTGAATGTGTGTGTGTGTGTGTGTGTGTGCTGCGATGGGTTGGCATTCCATTCCAGGGTGTATCCTGCCTTTAGTGCCCATAGACGCCTGAGATAGACACAGACTCCCCGTGACCCGAGGAAAGATCGGATAAAGCGGTAGAAGATGAAGATGAATATATATATATATATATATATATATATATATATATATATATATATATATATATATATATATATATATATATATATACATATAAATCACACGGATCGTCCCAAACAGTTCAAAGCACAAACCTTGCAGGACAGGACTTTCCCAAAGACCGAAAAGAGTTCATAAAGCGCCGTGGTGTCAGTCGTCGTCAAATCCAAGTTCTTGACGAACAGGTTTCCGACGCCACTCTTCCTCAAGGAGGAATCCCTCTGACTCCACATGACTCTCATGGGCTTCCCCATCAGGAGGTCATAATTCAGTGTCACCAATGCACGCTCAGCTGAGGGAACAAAAATATCCATTACAGGTCGTCTCATCCTGGAAACAATTATTGGCACCCCTTAGTACATGGGATTGGAACGTTTTGATGGGTAATGAATTGACCTTTAATTAATATATGCGTTAAATATGAAACATTAAGTAAACAATAAAGTGTACAAAATCCCAGATATAGTGTATCATGTTTGAATTACCATCGGGTTGCTGGTAAAAGTTGACATATGCGTAGCCAAGTGAAGTACGGGTTTTCCAGCACCTGCAGATGCGGACGGAGTGAATTTGGCCTACAGGGCTGAATTTCTCCACCAGCATGGACTCGGTGACTTCGGGGTGAAGATCACCCACATACAGTGTTGAGAGTTTTAAATTCATTTCACCTAAAAAAAATATAATAAATCAAACTCTCAGCGGGGAAGAAAAGCAAAAAGACCAAACCTACAGTTTGAAACAGATAAACAAAAGTGACACACACACACACACACACTTCTTCCTCTTTTGGATACTCCCATTATAGGGGATGGGATCTGCATACTTGGTTTGGCGCATCTTAATGCCCTTCCCAACGCAACCCTACCACTTATCCCGACTTGGAAATGGCATCAGGAATACACTGGACTGTGAAAACTTAGTGGGTTTTTGGAGGACACCCTTATACAAAGTGACTTACAACAGAGCAGTAGAGGTTTAAAGGGTCCACTAGTGGCAACTACTGAGCAACCACCCCCGGATATATATATATAGATATATATATATATATATATAGATATATAACCACCCCACGGACATATATATATATATATATATATATATATATATATATATCGGATATATATATATATATATATATATAATATATATATATATATATATATATATATCTATATATATATGTTGTCCGGGGGGGTTGGTTGCTCAGTAGTGGCCACTACATATACATATATATATATATATATATATATATATATATATATCTATGGGGGGGGGGGTTCTCCGGTTTCCCCCGGTCCAAAAACATGCACGGTAGGTTGATTGGAACCTTGGAAAAATTGCCCCGTGTGTGTGTGTGTGTGTGTGTGTGTGTGTGTGTGTGTGTGTGTGTGCCCTGCGAATGGGTTGGCCATTCCATCCAGGGTGTATCCTGCCTTAATGCCCATAGACGCCTGAGACAGGATAAAGCGGTATAGTATATATATATATATATATATATATATATATATATATATATATATATATATATATATATATATATATATATATATAGGCTTACTTACCTAATTTATAACAGGAGAATAAAGCTTTTATTTGCTCCTCTTTTTCTCGTTGGTAGTTGTAGTTGAGGTGAAACTTCTAGTTGAGGAGAATATAAGTTCTGTGACGTAATCGATGTAGCTCATTTGCATATTATTAACCTGTTGCATCACTATGCTCTGGCTCACTTTGGTCACGTGACTCCCAAAGTCCTCAGAGCACAGTCGTTATTTAAAAACACGATTCGTTCATAATATTAATAAAGCAGAATGGCATTGAATCTCGCGTGGGTATAAAACCGGACAATTAACCGTGTTTAAAATATGTGTTGATGGGTCACGATCTATGCAGTTCTGCTTTACCCCCACTAGATGGCGCTAAAAGTTTCTAATTAGCCCTATTCGTATATATGTACAGGGGAGTCCTCGGGTTACGCCTCGGGGTTCGACTGTTTTCGACTGTGGTTATGCTGTTTCGTGGTTACGAACGCTACTCTTTAAAAAAAAAAAGAAGAAAGAAAGAAAGAGAAAAAAAAGAGTAAGAGAAAGAGAAAAAGATACAGAAACAGAAGAAACAGAAAAATTACAGTAATTTCAATTCTTTAAGAGCATTACAAGTTTTCAGTGCTTTCTTATTTTTTGTTTTTTTTTTTTTCTAAGAGATTTACATATATTTTAAATTCGTTAAGAAAATGGGAAAAATTTGGCTTACATTGAGCCCACTTTTTTTTTATGAATATGGAATTTTCCAAGCAATATAAACAATTGTATAACATGTTTTTGTTTACAATTTAAATGTTCACTAAACATCAAATATACAGATTTCCATCATACATTCGGTTTTTTTATATAAAATTCCAGATCATTCCAAAACAATCTCGAATAAATACAATGATAAAAGAGATGCAAAATTGTTTCTTTTTCGTGTCCACAAAACTCACAAGAATAGGAGATATTAAGTTTAGGAACGCTACTCATATATATGTATATACGCGTCAGTCTTACGCGGTTTAGCGTCATAAGCGACGTAAACAAACGCGGACTAGCACGGCGGAAGAATACGCTTTGTTATGGTTGTAATGCGAAGAAGACGGCGTCGTTCTCTCTTCTCTCTTCTTTCTTTTTTCTTTTATTAATATTTAAAATACTGTATTTTTACTTTAATTCATTCATGTGTAAATAATTGTTTACTCTTTTTTTTATTTATATTTACTTTAATTCATGTGGTAAATAATTGTTTACTCTTTTTTTTATTTAATGCTTTAATTCTCTCTTTTTTTATTAATATTTACTTTAATTCATGTGGTAAATAATTGTTTTCTCTTTTTTTATTAATATTTACTTTAATTCATGTGGTAAATAATTGTTTTCTCTTTTTTTTTATTAATATTTACTTTAATTCATGTGGTAAATAATTGTTTTCTCTTTTTTTTTTATTAATATTTACTTTAATTCATGTGGTAAATAATTGTTTTCTCTTTTTTTTTTATTTTACTTTTTTTAAATATTTACTTTAATTCATGTGGTAAGGAATTGTTTTCTCTTTTTTTATGTTTTTTTATGTCATTAACTGTTAAATTTTATTATAGCACTGTACGTACAGTACTTTACAGTTGTATTTTATATTTTATTTTTTATGTTAAAATCGGGTTACGACGCGTCTTAAGAACGGATCAACGTCGTAACCCGAGGACCCCCACTGTATATGCATTTTTTTTCCGGGTGTATGGCTTTGTGCAGAATAAAACTATTACCCCTGCCTGTCTATTATCCTTGTTATCACTATAAAGTAACTATATATTACTTGTTGATTAATCGGTGGAAAATATTTGTTTAATTTGTTTGTATTTGTTTGAAAATGTTTGTATAACCGTTATTAAATTTAACCGTAGTTAAATTTAACTAATCATCAGAAATGCGTAGAAAGAAGTGTTTGTCATGATTCATAGAGAAAAGGTGAAAAACACAAACATGGAGAAACATGTTTTTTTCATACAGTATCCTATGATGCCGTAGTAGGATTATTATTCATTCATTCATCTTCTACCGCTTTATCCGATCTTCCCTCGGGTCACGGGGGAGTCTGTGCCTATCTCAGGCGTCTATGGGCATTAAGGCAGGATACACCCTGGATGGAATGCCAACCATCGCAGGGCACACACACACACACACACACACACATTCACACTACACATTCTTACACTAGGGACAATTTTCCAAGGTGCCAATCAACCTACCGTGCATGTTTTTGGACCGGGGGAGGAGGAAACCGGAGAACCCGGAGAAAAAAACCCTGCGGCACGGGGAGAACACTTGCAAACTCCACACACACATGGCCGAGACGGGAATAGAACCCGGATCCTGGTCGGTGTGAGGCGAACGTGCTAACCACTAAACCCCTTTGCCTAAAACATCTGGAAAAAAAAAAAAAAAAAAAAAAAATAATATATACATACATACGCACATACATACATATATATATATATATATATATATATATATATATATATAATATATATATAGATATATACATATATACATACATATATATACATATATATAATGCATATATATTCATATATATATATATATATATATATATATATATATATATATATATATATATATATATATATATATATATATATATATATATCACACACACACATGATACGCCTGAGATAGAAGATCGGATAAAGCGGTTAGATCTCCCTATGTGATTTTAGTCCGAGGGATGAAGCGTGAAAAAATGCTTTATGGTAAGATGAATGACATGAATGTTTTAGACAGGCGGAAAAAAAAAAAATGCTATAAACAAAGAATGCTTTCAGAAATATAAATAATGATGCAAAATGCAAAATGAGAGAACAAAAGAAAAAATGGAAATCAAATCAATATTTGTTGTGAGAGTGAGTTGTGACGTTTTAGAAGAAGTAGAAGTGATGGCACCCCCCCCCCCCCCCCCCACAGAGCCCTGATCTCTACATCATGGATTTACATGAAGAGACAGAAGGATGTGAGAACGTCTTACATCCACAGAAGATCTGTGTTTACTTCTCCAAGATGGAACAAAACAACCAGCCGAGTTCCTTCATAAACACTGTGTGTAAGTGTACCTAGAAGTGTTACTGCTGTTTTGAAGGTAAAGTGTGTTCACAACAAATTATTGATTTACATTTACATTTGTCTTTTCTTCCTTCACTGCATTTCTTTCATTGATGAAAGTAAATAATTAACACTTCCTTTTTTTGAAAGCAATTCTTTGTGTTACAGCATTTTTTCACACCTGCCTAAAACTTTTGCACACTAACTATATATATATATATATATATATATATATATATATATATATATATATATATATATATATATATATATATATATATATATATATAATAATTGATCTAATATTTAAGGGAATTATTTATTCACATAATACACCCCACGTGGAAACGAATAGGGCTAATTCCGGACCTCTAGGTCCATCTAGTGGGGGAAATCAGAACCACAAGCAAAGGCATAAAAGGGGCTAATTGGTCTGTGTTTTTGTACATACACGATTTATTATGGTTTATCTTTATTGCTAAGTTAATTTTGTATGAAAGTAAAGTTTTGTAGTCTGTAGTGTAGGGGGGGGGGCAGAAGGACGCGTCGAGAGTACTGTTACGCAACAGCGTGAAACGCACACGAATTCCCGGCATGACGTCACAGGCCTTATATTCTGCTTCTCCACAACAGAAGTGTGATCAGTTTAACGTCAACGTCTGACCCAAGCAGCAGCAAAAAAACAGGAGCGGCATCGAATATAAAGTGCATTCTGCTGTTGTACATTGGTAAGTGTTAGATAGACCTTGCATATATGTATATGATTCAAGGGAAATAAATTAATTAATTAATTAAAAAATTATCTAGGGTTATCTATCTATCTATCTATCTATCTATCTATCTATCTATCTATCTATATATCTATCTCTATCTATATCTATCTATCTCTTTGTCTATCTATATATCTATCTATCTATCTATCTATCTATCTATCTATCTATCTATCTATCTATCTATCTATCTATCTATCTGGTTGTATTCTATCTATCTAGTCGATCTATCTGCTCTATCTATCTATATCGTCTATCTATCTATCTATCGTCTATCTATCTATCTCTATCTATCTATCTATCTATCTATCTATCTATCTATCTATCTATCTATCGATCTGTCTAATCTTACCGTCTATCTATCTATCTATCTATCTATCTATCTATCTATCTATCTATCTATCTATCTATCTATCTATCTATCTATCTATCTGTCTGTCTGTCTGTCTGTTTGTCTATCTATCTATCTATCTATCTATCTATCTATCTATCTATCTATCTATCTATCTATCTATCTATCTGTCGGTGCTGTCTGTCTGGTCTATATCTTATCTATCTATCTATCTATCTATCTAGCTCTATCTATCTAGTCTATCTGTATGTCTGGCTATCTATCTATCTATCTATCTATCTATCTATCTATCTATCTATCTATCTATCTATCTATCTATCTATCTATCTATCTATCTATGTCTGTCTGTCTGTCTGTCTATCTACTATCTAGTCTATCTATCGTATCTATCTATCTATCTATCTATCTATCTATCTATCTATCTATCTATCTATCTATCTATCTGTCTGTCTGTCTGTCTATCTATCTATCTATCTATCTATCTATCTATCTATCTATCTATCTATCTATCTATCTATCTATCTATTATCTATAGCTATCTATCTATCTATCTATCTATCTCTCTCTCTCTCTCTCTTCTCTCTCTTTTCTCTCTCTCTCTCTCTCTCTCTCTCTCTCTCTCTCCTCTCTCCTCTCTCTATATATATATATATATATATATATATATATATATATATATATATATAGTGATGAAGATTCACAAAATAAGCTGTGAATTAGACTGTATCTCCCATCCTGTTCCCTACCTGTTAATTGATTGACACTTTACATAAACCAAGTACTTTTTATATCAAACCCGATAATAATAATAATAATAATAATAATAATAATAATAATAATACATGTTGCGTTCAAATGTTTTGTAGTGCCTTTGTGCTTCATGTGCCTTGGGAGTCATGTGACCAGAGTGCGGCATATAAAATACTGTGATGCAACAGTGGTGTATGCAAGCGTTCTCCACTATGACATAATGTATTCTTCAGTATCTTTTAGTATATCGTGTACCGCGATATTTCAGCACTTTATTCATCAACGAGCAAAGTGTGTGCAGGAGCAAGAAACAAGACTAGCAGGAAAAAGTTTAATTCTAGTGTTGAACATTAGTGACTCTAACTGGTAAGTAATATATATATATATATATATATATATATATATATATATATATATATATATATATCTCAATAAAGTAAAGAAATGCTATAAGTTATAATTATATAAACTCCTCCCAAAATATCTCCGTTTAATAAAATTAATTAATTAATTTGAATGTTACTTTGTATAGTGGTGGTTTTAAGTGTAAAATATGGGACGTGGCTTGTGAATGCGCAGATAGTAGGTGTAATTGGGGGGAAATTTAGGAAGCGTGAGTGGATGCGCTGAAGTTTATTTATTTGTTCATTATTTGTTGTTTGGGTTTCGTGCATTCGCCAAGACAATGCGTGAAGGAGTGAAGGAGCGGATCACACACATAGTAACGCACATGTGTTAATCACATAATAACATTAGCGCCGTTAAAACGAATTTGTCAACGCGTTACTTACTAATACAAAGTATTATTACTTATTACGGTTAAAATGTTCCTATTATAGGTTTGCCAAAGACTCTTTGGCTAATCAACTCCGTTTATGTGAATATGTGTGAATAGAATGATATTAATGTGTAAAAAACGGATTGATAACTATTCAAATTATCACTAACTATTTATATATATATATATATATATATATATATATATATATATATATGTGTGTGTGTGTGTGTATGTGTAGTTGTTGTCATATATATATATATATATATATATATATATATATATATATATATATATATATATATCTAGTATATATATGTATGTGTGTGTGTGTGTGTGTGTGTGTATGTGGTGTAGGATGTTTCACCACTGAGAGTTTGATTTCACCACTGATTTATATATATATATCATATATATATATATATAATATAATATCTATGATATGTGTGTGTGTGTGGTGTGTGTATTTTTTTCTTTTTTTTAGGTGAAATGAATTTAAAACTCTCAACACTGTATGTGGGTGATCTTCACCTCCGAAGTCACCGAGTCCATGCTGGTGGAGAAATTCAGCCCTGTAGGCCAAATTCACTCCGTCCGCATCTGCAGGTGCTGGAAAACCCGTACTTCACTTGGCTACGCATATGTCAACTTTTACCAGCAACCCGATGGTAATTCAAACCGCGTCAAACATCATACACTATATCTGGGATTTTATACACTTTAAAGTCTTTTTTTTGTTTGTTTTAAACTCGTATACACAAACGCATGTTGACATAAACACCCAACACCCACCTTCCTGGATCCGTCCAGGAATGATAGTTATTATTAATTGCCTGATAGAGAATTATCGGGTAACACAAACACACAGAGTTTATGAACTGTGTGAATGTGTACATACCCATGCATCATTCGCGAACACACCACATTCAATGTGAGGCGAGGGCAGAATGGTGTAACAAAGTGGGCGGGGTCGAAAAACTAACGAAAGGCAGACAAGAGAAAGATCAACAGACTCAGCATTGGTAAATACAGTCAAATACACAGTAAAATCTCATGATGCCACCCCCCCCCCCCCCATCCTCTCCACAAGTAGCCGAATGTGACCTATTGGACGGGAAAGGAAGGGAGGGGGATAGCTCAGTGGTCTAAGGCGCTGGGCTGCTGAATCGGAAGATCCGGGTTCGAGCCCCGGTATGGCCGAAGCTGCCGCCCTTGGGTCCTTGAGCAAGACCCTTAACCCTCTGTGCTCCAGGGGGCGCCGTATCATGGCTGATACCCTGCGCTCTGACCCCAGCTACCAACACCAAGCTGGGATATGCGAAGAAAAGAATTTCACTGTGATGTAATGTATATGTGACCAATAAAGACAATTATTATTGTAATTATTATTATATTGAATGGCATATTGGACTGGTGACGATCCTAATTACGCCTAAACTCACGCACCTACTTGATCATGCGACGCTTCACTCCGCTATGGACAATCTAAAATGGAGCGCATAGAATTCCACGGGCCCAAGCACCACTCATTCATTCATTCATTCATTCATCTTCTACCGCTTTATCCGATCTTCCCTCGGGTCACGGGGAGTCTGTGCCTATCTCAGACGTCTATGGGCATTAAGGCAGGATACACCCTGGATGGAATGCCAACCCATCACAGGACACACACACACACACACACACACACATTCATACACTAGGGACAATTTTCCAAGGTGCCAATCAACCTACCGTGCATGTTTTTGGACCGGGGGAAGAAACCGGAGAACCCGGAGAAAAACCCCCTGAGGCACGGGGAGAACACGCACAAACTCCACACACACACGGCCGAGACGGGAATCGAACCCGGACTCTGGTAGTGTGAGGCGAATGTGCTAACCACTAAGCCACCGTTTTTTTTTTGACGGTTTTTTTTTTTTTTTTTTACCGAAAGAAATAACAATATTTTTGTTCCCTCAGCTGAGCGTGCATTGGAGACACTGAATTATGATATCCTGATGGGGAAGCCCATGAGAGTCATGTGGTGTCAGAGGGATTCCACCTTGAGAAAGAGTGGCGTCGGAAACCTGTTCGTCAAGAACTTGGATTTGGCGACGACCAACAGCACGGCCCTTTTCGAACTCTTTTCGGGATTTGGGAAAGTCCTGTCCTGCAAGGTTTGTGCTTTGTAACTGGACCATAAATAGTTCAATTCGTTGTTTATTCTAAAACCATGTGTTTATATTGACGCGTAACGTGTCTCTCCTGAAGTTCGTCACTTACAAGAAAGGGTCGAAAGGATACGGTTACGTCCAGTTCGAGACTCAAGAGGCGGCGAATTTGGCGCAGGAGAAACTCGACGGCAAACTCATAAACAGCCATAAAATGTAAGTGATTGACAGTCGGATAATATGGAGGTCTTCCGGTCAGCAGCAGGCGCTGATTTTGGTGGCATAAAGACATACGGACATACGTTTGTCTGTGTTGCGTTACAGGTCCGTCGAACACTTTAAATCTCGCGAGGAGCGTGAAGTCGAGGCGAACCGCCGCACTCAGGTCTTCAGCAAAAAACAGGTAAACACACTCAACAAACACACACGTCACAACACAAGTCACAATCGGAATGCTGACCTCGCCGTCTCTGTTCCAGAAAGAAGGCCTGGACCTCTACGTGAAGAACCTGGATGAGCAAATAAACGAAGAGTTCCTGAGCAACGAGTTTTCCAAATTTGGAACCATCACTGGAGTAAAGGTCATTAATAATCCTTATAGCAGGGATATTCAATTCATATGTCATGGGGGGGGGGGTCAGGGGGGTGAAAAGCATCCCAAATGAGGGTAGATCTATCGATCTATCTATCTATCTATCTATCTATCTATCTATCTATCTATCTATCTATCTATATGACCTCATCATTTGGGATGCTTTTTCATGACCCCCCCCCCATGATAGATAGACAAACAAACAGGCAGATAGATAGATAGATAGATAGATAGACAAACAGGCATATATATATATATATATATATTTTTTTTTTATATTTTTTTTTTTTTATATATATATATATATATATATATATATATAGATAGATATAGATAGATATATAGATAGATAGATAGAAAGATAGATAGATAGATAGATAGATAGATAGATAGATAGATAGACATAGATAGATAGATAGATAGATAGATAGATAGATAGATAGATAGATAGACAGATAGACAAACAGGCAGATAGATAGATAGATAGATAGGGTAGATAGATAGACAGACAAAACAGGCAGATAGATAGATAGCGATAGATAGATAGATAGACAAACAACGGCAGATAGATAGAGATAGATAGATAGATAGATAGATAGATAGATAGATAGGCTTGCAATAATAGTGATGAGATAAGATGTATTTTGAAACTACACAGCATCACTTTCCTCATAATGAGATTTTAGTGTGTCCTAAAGCGTCTCTTTGCTGCCTCCTACAGGTCATGATGCAGAACGACCGCTCCAGGGGTTACGGCTTTGTGCGCTTTTCATCTCCTGACGAAGCCATGAAGGCCAAGGACGAGTTAAATGGCACCGTGTGGGGCACAAAGAAGGTGTTTGTGGATGTGGCTCAGCGGAAAAAGGATCGTCAGAACGCCCCTGTGCGCGGTAACGTACAGAAGACGGGGAAGGTGCAGGTGAAGATCCTTCAGAACATCTGGCAAAAACCTGTACATGTTAAAGGGATTTGATATTGTGGTTAAATATCGCAGTTAACGGAGGCTCTGGTTCGTGTGTTACAGACTCAGAACACGGCCGGAAAAGCCAAAAAGAAGGTCGAGTCCACTAAAAAAAGTGCCAAAGAAAAGCTACAAGATCCAGCTGTTGAAGACGAACCAGAAGCCCCGCCTCTAGATCCAGCTGGTGAAGAGAAAGCAGGGCCGCTTACAGACCCGGCTGGTGAACCAGTTCGAGATCCAGCTGTCGGAGAGGGACGAGTACCACCAGCCCAAGAACCAGCTGTTGGAGAGGAAACGCTCGCGTCTCGCGATCCAGCTGTTGAAGAAGAAGAAGAAGAAGAAGAAGAACCAGTTTCACCTCAAAGCCAAACTGTTGAAGAGGCTCTACCGCAAGATCCAGCTGTTGACGAGGAACCAGCTCCGACTCAGTATCCAGCTGTGGAGGAGAAAACAGCTGTAGCTCAATTTCCAGCTGCTGAAGAGGAATCGGTTCTAGATCAAGATCAAGATTCGGCTGCAGGGACCTCATTATCTGTGAGTGGGGGTTCAGATGGATGAGGACGCAACACACACACACAAACTCACACACACACACACACAAACACACACAAACACACACACACACACACACACACACAGACTATTGTTAATTTATTTACGGTCGTATTACTGAGTATATATTCAAATCATTTTCCAATTATATTGTTTCTGATGAATTTCTGATGTTTAAATGACGACCACAAAGCATAATAATGTGTGTGTGTGTGTGTGTGTGTGTGTGTGTGTTCTGTGTGTGTGTGTGTGTGCAGATGGATAAAATGGATATGCTCCTACAGTTTTGGAAGCAGGATGTATACCAGTGAGCATTTTTTCCCCCTTTATTAATGGATTCTTTGCTGACGGTGATGTAGCACACAATATTGTTTTGACGCTCGTACGCATGCCGTGTGGACGAAACCCCGCCTCTGCATTTCTCTTTCAGGGGCCTCTGAAGATTCTGTCTGGCACAGAAAAGTAGAGGAAGAACAAAATGAGAATGAATAAAATAAATGTTTAACACTATAATCTACTTTAACTTGATTATTGTCCTAAACTACTTTTTCTACTTATATATATATTCTATATATATATATATATATATATATATATATATTATATATATATATATATGTATGTATGTTTTTGTGTGTGTGTGTGTGAGTATATATATATATATATATATATATATATATATATATATATATATATATATATATATATATCCATTTGCATGTGATTCCTTTTAGATTACTTTCTATTGGCCACTAGGTGGCACTTTAAGTTAACATTCTAAGAAAACAAATTTCAAACTCTTTGAAACATTGCAGATTCTCACTGAAGGCAAAAAAATATATGAATTAACACATTTAACTGTAAACAGAAGGGTTCGATTCCCGTCTCGGCCATGTGTGTGTGGAGTTTGTGCATGTTCTCCCCGTGCCTCAGGGGGTTTTTCTCCGGGTTCTCCGGTTTCCTCCCCCCGGTCCAAAAACATGCACGGTAGGTTGATTGGCACCTTGGAAAATTGTCCCTAGTGTGTGAATGAGAGTGTGTGTGTCCTGCGATGGGTTGGCATTCCATCCAGGGTGTATCCTGCCTTAATGCCCATAGACGCCTGAGATAGACACAAGACTCCCCGTGAACCCGAGGGAAGATCGGATAAAAGCGGAATATAGAAAGATATAGTGGTAGATAGAATGAATGAATGAATGAACAGTAAACAGGCCTCCACGGTCACAATATTTGACGTATTTACTTCATTTTAAATATCAAAAGGGTTTCGTGGCTCCCAGTGTTTTGTTTACTGTGGTAAACGGCTCTTTGAGTGGTAAAGGTTGCCGATTTTGTCCTGCACGGACAAAAGTATCGGTACGCCAGGCGTGTATATGTGGTCCTTTTTGAAGCTTGACTGCAACGTTGGAGGGACGCATTTGTACAGGACGCAATCCCTTAAGGTTGCCTTCACTTTAGCTAAGAGACCCGAACCTGTTCCACAACAACCATGCCCCTCCATGAAGATTGGGTTGGGCTGGAAGATCTCCTGCTATAGAGCATCAAACCAAGAAGACCTACACCAGTTCCTGACTTTTCCAAGCCTTGCGGCTGAATGCACACTATTCTCCACAGAAGGAATCTAGTGGAACAGCTTCCCGGAAGCCTGGAAGTTAATTTAACAGTAAATGGGGACCAATGTTGGAATGTTCATAATGGACATACAAATCGTAACTACTGTTCATGTTGTGTATTTTTCTAGATGCATATAATATGTTAGCAAACTAGCTAACGAATAGCTAACGGCTATTCTGAAAATAAATAAATAAATAAATAAAAAGAAAAATAAGGGGCCACGGTGACTTAGCGGTTAGCACGTTCGCCTCACACCTCCAGGGTCCGGGTTCGATTCCCGTCTCGGCCATGTGTGTGTGGAGTTTGTGCATGTGCTCCCCGTGCCTCAGGGGGTTTTTCTCCGGGTTCTCCGGTTTCCTCCCGCGGTCCAAAAACATGCACGGTAGGTTGATTGGCTCCTTGGAAAATTGTCCCTAGTGTATGAATGTGTTTGTTAGTGAGTGTGTGTGTGTGTGTGTGTGAATGTGAGTGTGTGTATCCTGTGATGGGTTGGCATTCCATCCAGGGTGCATCCTGCCTTAATGCCTATAGACACCTAAGATCGACACAGACTCCCCGTGACCCGAGGGAAGATCGGATATAGCGGTAGAAGATGAATGTATTCTAAAATAAAATAATAAATAAATAAATAAATAAATACATAAATAATCTGTGGCTCTGGTTTGCTGATCGGAAGGTCAGGGGTTCGAGCCCGGGTATCACCAAGCTGCCACTGTTGAGTCCTTGAGCAAGGCCCTTAAACCCTCTGTGCTCCAGGGGGCGCCGTATCATGGCCAACCCCTGCGCTCTGACCAAATAACCTGGGATATGCGAAGCAATAATGTATACATGACAAATAAAGGCTATTCTATTCTAGATTAACCCTAACTGTAGATAATTATTCACACATCATTCCCTATAATCTTCTCTCGTTCGTTAGCTTTAATTGTAGACATGTAAAAAAAAAAAATGTGTTTTTTTCCACACAGACAAAAATATGATATGATAAAATGATGAATGAGTAATGATGATCTTTGTATATGTGTGTTTCTGCTGCCACCTCTCTCCCAAATCGCAAATGATATGTTGTTTTCAGGACACACTGTGAGATTCCAATTTTGTAGTTCTATTTATTTATTTATTTATATATATTTTTTCGCTTTTGCCCGACCGCGCTTCTGATAACCCCCGCGGTACACGACGAGCAAAGGTTACCTCCGATTGCCTCACACGAACGTTATCGCTATTTAACCATCCTCATTGTCTCAGCATTGTGTATTAGAAAGTCGAACAATGCCCTCGAGTAAAGGTAAACGTGTGAGCGACAGAAACGTTACAGTTTCGGTGTAACGAAAAAGAACAAAACCCAAAATAAATAAATAAATAAATAAATAAACAAATAAATAAATAAAGCGCCGGTATGTTGCGGATCGATCCACGTTGCGCAAGACGCGGAAAAAAAAAAAAACCCACAGGCAAATAGTTCGGCCAAAGGTTAAACGTGATATGCGATGCTGTAATCTCTTAGACCTGGTGGGATTGTGGCAGTAAAAAATACAGGGCACAAATCGATCCCTGTTTCCGAGACTGTCCCAAGTGGGAAATCTTCATGGAATACCTCAGGGGTCAGTATGCGGCCCCTTCGGGTTTCTATGATGCCTCCCTCATGCTGCTCTAATTCTCAGTGATTATTTACAGTTCGGGGTTTTTTTTTTTCTTTCTCTCTTTTGGAGGAAAGGTCTGTTATTTACCGAGGCATTCTTGATAAGATTACCGCTGTGTTTAAGAACCAAGATCCTGAAGCTCAACACACACACACACACACACACACACAAACACACACAAACACACACAAAACACCACACACCACACCACCCCCCCCCATCCCATACAGGGAATTATCAAAAGCTTGATTGCGGGCTCGCTGGGTGGCTGAAAGCAGCAGGTTATTTAATAAGTAACTGTCTCACTTCCCTCTATCTCCTCTCTCTCTCTCTCTCTCTCTCTTCTTTTTCTCTCTCTCTCTCTCAACATCTCGGCCTCCAGCGCTAACACGCCAGTCAGTGAGGGACAGGATCGCTCCTCTCTCATACTCTCGCTCGTGCTCTCTCTGACTCTTGTCCGTGTTTCTACCCCTCTCTCTCCCCCACCTCTTTCCATGGTTAAATGGACAAAGCCGGGACCTCAGAGGCCGCGAGCCCCCTGGCAGGCACCGCTCAAGTCACCGAGGCAACAGCACCCAGTTCTCGGGTGTTCGGCTGCGGCTTTGTGCGCCGCTGGGTCCCCCTGGCCTACAGAGAGGAGCTTTTTCAAGTCCTGCGACTGACGGGGCCTCTGGTGAGTTACCTCCTCACATGCATGCATTCATCCATGCACACTTTTCTCACAGGCGAATCGCAGCGAAAATAGCGCACCTCGCTTGATAGCGCGTCTCAACCGTTTCCTAGAAAGCTGTTACGTGCAGTGCATTTCTGCGCCCGTGTGGAATTCATCACTAAAAGTCACCAAGATGCTCCGTTATTTAATCCCTTGTAGGGAGTTTTTGTCGACGTTTCTTTCACATTTTTACTTATTGATATTTTTTGCATTCAATGTTTTTTTTTTTTTTTTTTTTTTTTTTTTAATTTTACAACAATTATATCATGTTACAACGAATATCTAGAAAGCATAAGCGTTACGAGGTCTTTCCAGGATCTATAGAGGTTAAACCTTTTCCAGAAAAGACGAACGGGAATAAGAACATGGCAGTGTTTTGGTTTCGGGAGCAGCTGATTAAGCACCCTGTAAGACGCTGTAATCCCAGTAGTGTGAAATTGCAGAGGAAAGAAAACATTTCTATAGAAGACGTTGTTACTACACGATAAAAGGAATATACGAAATTTGATTGCAGGTCTGTTTTTGGTAAACATTTATACCTCTTGAGAGGCGCTTAGTTAAATAAGGATATCTATGCTTTGTTAAAAATGCCATTTTGAAACCTGTGCTTTTCTGAATCGGAAAGATATTTTATGGTATGATGTCACTAAATAGAGGGGCACGGTGGATTAGTGGTTGGCACGTTCGCCTCACACCGCCAGGGTCCGGGTTCGATTACCGTCTCGGCCGTGTGTGTGTGGAGTTTGCATGTTCTCCCCGTGGCCTCAGGGGGTTTTTCTCCGGGTTCTCCGGTTTCCTCCCCCGGTCCAAAAACATCCACGGTAGGTTGATTGACACCATGGAAAATTGTCCCTAGTGTATGAATGTGTGTGTGTGTGTGTGTGTGTGTGTGTGTGTGTGTGGTGTGTGTGATGGGTTGACATTCCATCCAGGGTGTATCCTGCCTTAATGCCCATAGACGCCTGAGATAGACACAGACTCCCCGTGACCCGAGGGAAGATCGGATAAAGAGGTAGAAGATGAATGAATGAATGAATGAATGAATGTCACTAAATATTTTCTAGAAAGAACGAAAAACAAAAAAATTTATAGTTTTGTCTCACTGTAATTACAAAAACGTTTTTGTATCGCAATTGTATCAGGACACCTTATGTGGGACTTTTCCTCAAAGTCTGAGGTGCACAATTGTATACAATCCCTATGGAGCATGACATCTTGACCCAAAGCCGTCCCAGCATGACAATAACCCTGTGCGACAAATCCACGTTCCTGGCTTGGAGATCTTTTCCTATAGAGCTGTTGTACACCTTTGGGATGAATGGAAATGTTGGCTGCCACCGCCAGGCCTCGTCAACCTTCAACACTACCTGTCTTTATGAACCCCCTTGTGGCTGAATGAGCACAAATCTCCATCAAATCTAGTGGAGCATCTTCCAAGAGGATCTTCCATATAAAAAAAAAGGTGTCCATATAAAAGCTTGTACACCTTATATGTGTAACTTCCAAGCGTCACTCTATTTATTAACTATTTATTGCCTGCCGGCTTTTAATATGTTTTTATTACCCCCATGATTTCCTGGAAAGCCGCATCCACATCCCACGCCGCTCGCAATTCTGTCGTTCGCGGTCGGTTGATATTTGTGGCGCCGCCGAGTTCACGAGTGGATCCGGACGTGCAATATTCTTGTCGAAGCGTTTATTATGTTAGAACTCCGATATCAAGATTTCTATTTTTACTTTATTACCTGCCGGAGTTATACCAGATCCCCAACAGCCACTGCCACCTCCAAATATGGCAGCCGCAAAACGTGTATATAAATATAAATATATATATATATATATATATATATATATATATATATTTATTTATATATTATATATATATATATATATATATATATATATATATATAGTATATATATCTTATAATATCTATCATATGTTTCACATTTCTATCATCAAATGTCCCTTTGCTTTTTGACTTCCCCTCATACACACACACACACACACACACACACACACACACACACACACATATATATATATATATATATATATATATATATATATATATATATATATATATATATATATATACATTTCACTCATAATCTCTCCCTTTAATAAAACGATTGATTATTTCAATATTTATTTTCATCTGGAAATTATTCTTTTCATATTCATTTTTAGTTAATTAATTAGTTTCTTGTTCATCTCAATGCTTTATGTGTGTTTTAATTGCTAAATACGGGACGTGGCTCCTTTAAGAATTGTGTTCCGCTTTTGGTTGCTTTCCATATAAAGTGGTGATACGTTTAGGTTCCATACGGTAATATATACGCTAATATAGTGAGGAGATCGTACCTGTTGTGAATGCGCAGCTAGTAGGCGTAATTTTTCGGGGGAAATTTCAAACACATCTATCGCCTCGTTTACATTCGATCCTAAGATTACAAGTGGTAAGTCAATGCTGAAATGATGTGGGAAGGACACAGACTGTATTTTTTTGTTCTTTGTTGTGTGGGTTTCGTCCATTCGCCAAATACAACGCAGAGTGAAGGAGCAGATTGGCAGATAGTAATATCTGTTGCGTTAATCTGTCTTTAATGAAATTAATACCGTTATAGTGATTATATATATATATATTTAGGGGTTTAGCGGTTAGCACGTTCCTGTTTGTGGATTGGCACCTTGGAAAATTGCAAAATCAAGCAATCGTCATTTTTTTTCACGGGGAGTCTGTGTCTATCTCAGGCGTCGATGGAATGCCAACCCATCGCAGGACACACACAACACAATCACACACACACACACATTCACACACACATTCATACACTAGGGAAAATTTTCCATGGTGGCAATCAACCTACCGTGCATGTTTTTGGACCGGGGAAGAAACCAGAGAACCCGGAGAAAAACCCCCTGAGGCACGGGGAGAACATGCACAAACTCCACACACACATGGCCAAGACGGGAATCGAACCCAGACCCTGGCGGAGTGAGGCGAACGTGCTAACCATTAAACCACCGTGCCCCTGTTCATTGACGTGATAATAATAAATGTTTTTGTGTTAAAAATGCCATTTTGAAACCTCTGCTTTTCTGAATCCGAAAGATATTTTATGCTATGATGTCACTAAAATAGAGGGGCACGGTGGCTTAGTGGTTAGCACGTTCGCCTCACACCGCCAGGGTTCCCATGTCGGCCATGTGTGTGTGTGGAGTTTGCATGTTCTCCCCGTGCCTCGGGGGGTTTTTCTCCGGGTTCTCCGGTTTCCTCCCCCGTCCAAAAACATGCACGGTAGGTTGATTGGCACCTTGGAAAATTGTCCCTAGTGTATGAATGTGTGTGTTTGCGATGATGGGTTGGCATTCCATCCAAGGGTGTATCCTGCCTTCATGCCCATAGATGCCTGAGATAGACACAGACTCCCCGTGACCCGAGGGAAGATCGGAAAAAGCGGAAAAAGCGGTTTAGCGGTAGAAGATGAATGAATATATGAATGAATGAATGTCACTAAATATTTTCTAGAAAGAACTCTTCACTTCTGTGCAAAAAAAAAAGAATTTATTTGAGATATAATCAAAAGGAAAATCCTCATCCTCAAAAAAGCACACATATTGATATATATATATATATATATATATATATATATATATATATATATATATATATATATATATATATATATATTGACATATTAATTTTTCAGACTTTGTTTTGCAGCTCGTTACACGGATTTTAAGTTTCCTCCAGCCGTTCGTCAGCACCATATTCGTCGGCCACTTGGGGAACGCCGAACTGGCGGGATACGCACTGGCTTCTGCGGTAACATTACGCTAAATTCATATTCATTTCCTTTTGCGTACAATTATCTCATGTCTCAAGAGCCCGGCAGGCTTGGTGGTTCTGGGATTCATAAGTTGAACATTGTTCGTTAAACTAATACAACATTACATCATGGATTCGGAGTGAGTTTATTACAGGACATATTGGAAAAGAAAGACAATTTCTGATGATGGAGCCACCAAGAGAAAGGTTACAGTAAAGGTTAATGGATGTGGTCGTAGGGAGTCTGCTGTGGCGCCCCCTAAAGGGAGCTGCCAAAAAGAAGAACTTTAGATTATACGAACCTTGACCTATGAAAGATTTCCCTTAAAAGCATTGCTTAGTATTACTACACATGATTGGGTTTCACTGGCGTCAGTTTTCCTAGAAATATAAAAGATCGCATGCTGCTAATAAATCTTATATAACCAATAGTCCCATGCAAAAAAGATGGGAGGCACGGTGGATTAGCGGTTAGCACGTTCGCCTCACACCTCCAGGGTCGGGGGTTCGATTCCCGTCTCGGCCATGTGTGTGTGGAGTTTGTGCATGTTCTCCCCGTGCCTCAGGGGGTTTTTCTCCGGGTTCACCGGTTTCCTCCCCCGGTCCAAAAACATGCACGGTAGGTTGATCGGCACTTTGGAAAATTGTCCCTAGTGTATGAATGTGTGTGTGTGTGTCCTGCGATGGGTTGGCATTCCATCCATTGTGTATCCTGCCTTAATGCCCATAGACGCCTGAGATAGGCACAGGTTCCCCGTGACCCGAGGAAAGATCGGATATAGCGGTAGAAGACGAATGAATGAATGAATGAATGACTTCAGATGTACATGTATAGCTTTTGCATCTCCTATCTACTGCCCCGTTCGTCTCGCTCACTTTCAAACCTTCGCTCTTTTCAGGGAGCAACTAATGATATTGCATGTGTGTACTTTTGGCGAGTGAATGGTCCCGTTGTTTTATCTACGCTCTTTTCTTCCCAGACCATTAACGTGACCACAGCAGCCACAGGATGTGGTCTGGCCCTGACATGTGACACGCTGGTTTCGCAGGTGAGCGTCCAATGAAATCTTATTTTTAAGATTATTTTCCTACAATTTACTTGGAAACGAAACACTAAACTGTGGTTTTCGATCACTAAAACAACAAAAAAAAAACAATCATTGACTGGGAATTTATTTACCTCAGAAGACTAAACAAATAAGTGCGGCAGAGCAGACCCCCGACCGAGCATCTTACAGTGTTACACAACATCTCTGTATTAAGCCTGGATGGCGACTGTTGAAACCGGTGGAGGCACAGGGCTTTATATAATGAATAACCTTTGGCACGCAGAACGTGTTGGTAAATAATACGGTGGAGTTTTATAGCTTTGGTGAAATATTAATTTTTTTTGTACCCGGGCGTAGTCACGATATTTAATCTATTCCTTCGTATACTGTATACTGTACTCGACAGCTTATTGAATTTATGACAGAGGTAGAAATGTGAACATTCGGCCGCTGGGCCGGACTTTGGACTTGCCTGGTTTAAACCATTCCTGTCAAAACTCTTTTGTTTTTCTTTTTTTTCTCCGTTCCTTTTATTTTGCACATTGTATCCCCTGCAGCGTAAAGCTTTCTGAACACGTAAATCCTGAAAAAAATATGCAAAAATATTGAAATATAAATATATCATAGAAATAATGCGAAAGAAATAATCAGCATGCAAAATATTGTCTGTAATGACACGGTAAATAGTACTGCATACTGAACTGATGTTCTAAAATCAAGAGTTTGACTTTTAATATGAATAGAATAGAATAGAACTATGTTGTCATTGTCAGTGGATGCACCCCAACGACAGTACACAAAGTGAAATATAAACATAAGCAAAAAGTAAAAAATATTTTTTAAAAATTATGAGAAAAAAGGAAAATTATTTGCAAATATCTGCACACCTGTGGGGCACGGTGGCGTAGTGGTTAGCACGTTCGCCTCACACCGCCAGGATCCGGGTTCGATTCCCGTCTCGGTCATGTGTGTGTGGAGTTTGCATGTTCTCCCCGTGCCTCAGGGGTTTTTTCTCCGGGTTCTCCGGTTTCCCCCCCGGTCCAAAAACATGCACGGTAGGTTGATTGGCACCTTGGAAAATTGTCCCTAGTGTATGAATGTGTGTGTGAATGTGTGTGTGTGCCCTGCGATGGGTTGGCATTCCATCCAGGGTGTATCCTGCCTTAATGCCCATAGACGCCTGAGATAGGCACAGGTTTCCCGTGACCCAATGGAAGATCAGGATAAAGCGGTAGAAGATGAATGAATGAATGAATGGATCTGCACACCTAACTCTGGCTTTGCCAATATATAGTGTATAGAGAGATTGCATGGTAGGGGATGAAGATGGATTATTGACATTTGTCTGAAAAATAAACATCAATTATTGTGTCTAATAACATATTTTTTAATTTAATTCTAATGGTTTTTTATTTATCACATCATTGAATGCAGCAGATAATTTTTTTTCAGAATAATAATTGATCACAAAGTGGTTATGGACGATTTTGCGTGTCCTGTAGTTATAGTATGTTGTTCCATGCGCCACCTGCTGGATATTCTGCCAAGCAAAACACATTTAACGTATAAAATTTCTCAGATAAATCATTCATTCATTCATTCATTCATCTTCTACCGCTTTATCCGATCTTCCCTCGGGTCACGGGGAGTCTGTGCCTATCTCAGGCGTCTATGGGCATTAAGGCAGGATACACCCTGGATGGAATGCCAACCCATCACAGGGCACACACACACACACATTCATACACTAGGGACAATTTTCCAAGGTGCCAATCAACCTACCGTGCATGTTTTTGGACCGGGGGGAAACCGGAGAACCCGGAGAAAAACCCCCTGAGGCACGGGGAGAACATGCACAAACTCCACACACACACATGGCCGAGACGGGAATCGAACCCGGATCCTGGCGGTGTGAGGCGAACGTGCTAACCACTACGCCACCGTGCCCCTCAGATAAATCAATTAATAAATAAATAAAAACGCGCCGGCAGGATTCAACGGGATCTCGCGGCACTTCAAGAAATGCGGCAAATCGCGGGAAGCATTCTTAATGGCGATTCTTAAATTCTTAATGTTCTGTATAAACTTGATAAAAACCCTTAAATTAATTTAATCGATATATAATGTGTTTAATGCGCTCGGATGTGAGGTTTGACAGTGATGTCATGAACCGTGTCGAGTTCACGGGGCGGGGCTTTGTGTACAAGGAATGTCATTTGAAATGATTTATTTGTTAAAGGCTTCAAAATTTTGACTTTTTTGATTCATCTTTCATTTGATTCATCTTTCATCTTTCATTCTTTAATGTCCAGTCCATTATCCATTACGCGTTTGGGATTTGTAATCTTTAACAATTACAAAAGTAACTCTGTAATTTAATTACCTACCCCCCCCCCCCCCCCCCCCCCACACACACACACACACACTGTAACATATTACTGTTATTTTTATTCTGTAATCAAATTACAGCGTTACTCGTTACATGTAACGGCGTTGCATGTAACGAGTTGCTCCCCAGCATCAATTCAATTCAATTCAATTCAATTTTATTTATAAAGTTTTTACAATGTGTCCGTAGACATTCGGCGGTAAAAACCTGAAACGTGTCGGAGAGATCATGCAGAGGAGCATGGAGAGGGGGTCTGGATCATGCAGCTCAGGAGCAGAGAGAGAGAGGGAGAGAGAAGGAGGAGAGAGAGAGAGAAAGAGAGGGAGACAGAAAGAAGGATCCTGATCCTGCTACTCTTCAGAGGGAAACACAGACTGTCTGATGTGTAAGCCATGTTGGGCCATCCACCAGATCATCAACTCAGTGTCCCCCAGTCTCTTCTGTTACTAAAAGCTTGGTTAAATAAGAAAGTTTTCTGCAGCAGGAAGCTGAGGTTGCCAGGTGAGACAATCCGGAAACATAAGAGTCTGGGTGGGTCAGAAATCCCCGCGACTGCCTCAAAACATAACGCATGATATACGTACAGGACCGTCTGGAAAAACATCACCCAAACAGTGTGTGAGATAGCGGACTCTAAAAGAAACCCATCCACACATGGGTGACACTGGAATGTCCAGTCGTTATAGTTCCTTGAACCTCATTACTTGTGCGGTTATAAACTGTTCGCTAATGGATTCTGAACAGTCCATGGAGACTGCGGCCCTCGGCTTTATTTTATTTACACTATTTGAAGGGAATGTGTGTACGGAAGTTCGTGTATCACTCACTCTTGGTGGTAGACTTATCAAGTAAAGGTTTACACCATGCCACAAAGCCATATGGAAAAAGAGCTTCCTGTTTTATACAAAGAGACTGAATGGACAACTATACACACACACAAACTTAATAACTTTGTTGTTGTTGTTTTTTACTCGTTTACTACTCGCTGCTCCAATGTCACTGTATTTATTGCCTCATTGCATTGTGTAGCTTGCACTAAACGTTGAGGGAGGTGGTGTAGCCCAGTGGTTAAGGTGTTGGACTCTGGACCGGGAAGATCGTGGGTTCAAAACACACCACCACCACCAAGCTTGCCACTAGTGGGCCCTTGAGCAAGGCGCTTAACCCTCAATTGCCTAGTTGTAAGTCTCTCTGGATAACAGCCGAATGCTGTAAATGTAAATGTTATTTTGGACATGTGCAGTATTGTGTTGTGATGTTTCTTCGTATCTCACCTTGGTCCCGGTAGAATGTTGTTTTGTTACATGTATATGACTGAAAAGACAAGGAAAGCCAAAGGACTGACAGAAGGCAAGGGACAATTGGTGATTGGTTTGTTGGGTGATGAAATGATGAATATTAGGAGGTGCTAGAAGGCTGGAAGGTCGCAGGTTCAAATCCCAGCACCAGTGAGCTCCCCCTAGTGGCCCTTTTGAGCAAGGCTCTTTACCCTCAATCGCTCAGTCGTAAGTCGCTCTGGATATGGGCTTCCAGAATTAGTTTCTCTTGCAATGTGAACTGCAATTATTACGTTGGAATTATTACTAATTGTACTGCTCTCTCTCTCTCTCTCTCTCTCTCTCTCTCTCTCTCTCTCTCTCTCTCTCTCTCTCTCTCTCTCTCGTTCTCTCAGTACTTCAGCATTTACACTTTTC
>JACRUU010000024.1:3893312-3900812 GCA_030449085.1 Kryptopterus vitreolus
TGAGTGAGTGAATACATGAGTGAATGAATGAATGGGTGAGTGAATGAGAGAGAATGAGTGGGTGAATGAATGAGTGAATAGGTGAGTGAGTGAACAGTGAGGGAGTGAGTGAGTATGTGAATGAGTGAGTGTGTGTGTGTGAATGAGTGAATTGGTGATTGGGTGAGTGAGTGAATGAGTGAGTGAATAGGTGAGTGAGTGAATGAGTGAGTGAGTGAGTGAGTGAGTGAAAGTGAGGGAGTGAATGAGTGAGTGAATAGGTGAGTGAGTGAACAGTGAGGGAGTGAGTAGGTGAATGAGTGAGTGAATGAGTGAGTGGGGGTGTGTGTGTGTGTGAATGAGTGAGTAGGTGAATGAGTGAGTTGGTGATTGGGTGAGTGGGTGAATGAGTGAGTGAGTGAATGTGAGTGAGTGAATATGTGAGTGAGTGAATGAGTAAGTGAGTGAATAGGTGAGTGAGTGAATGAGTGAGTAGTTGGATGAGTGGGTGGGTGATTGAGTGAGTGAGTGGGTGATTGAGTGAGTGAATGAGTGAGTAACAGAACATCTCGGTCTCCCTCTGCAGGTTGGTCCATGGCCTCGCTGCAGGAATGGGACTCCTTCATGAAACTCGCCATTCCCAGCACACTGATGCTCTGCTTTGAATGGTGGGTTTATGAAATCGGAGGTTTCCTCGCAGGTATGTGTTTTTTTTTTCTCTCGAGTGTTTTATATAATAAAATCCTGTTCCCTGTGCTTGTTTGCTTGTTTTTAGTGGAAGAGAAAAAAACATGAATTGTCCACTTTAAAAGTGTTTTTAGACGTTTTTAAAAGGTGATTTGTAAAATAATCACGCAACAGACCGAGTCTTCATTCACAAATGCAGCCCAATGTAATTGTTTTGCATTTCGGTCAACAGAGGGCGCTCAAATCTAATTCTCTAACACCATTTACATCTATCTATCTATCTATCTATCTATCTATCTATCTATCTATCTATCTATCTATCTATCTATCTATCTATCTATCTATCTAGATATCTATCTATCTATCTATCTATATATATATATATATATATATATATATATATATATATATATATATATTCATTCATTCATTCATTCATCTTCTACCGCTAATAAATCCGCTATATCCGATCTTCCCTCGGGTCATGGGGAGTCATGTGCCTATCTTAGGCATCTATGGGCATTAAGGCAGGATACACCCTGGATGGAATGCCAACCCATTGCAGGGCACAAACACACACACTCACACACACACACTTTCATACACTATGGGACAATTTTCCAAGGTGCCAATCAACCTACCGTGCATGTTTTTGGACCGGGAGGAAACCGGAGAACCCGGAGAAAAAAAAACCCTGAGACACGGGGAGAACATGCAAACTCCACACACACACATGGCCGAGACCAGGAATCGAACCCGGATCCTGGTGGGTGTGAGGCGAACGTGCTAACCACTACGCCACCTTGCCCCATATATATATATATATATATATATATATATATATATATATATATATATATATATATATATATATTTAGTTTTTTTTATTTTTTTTTTTCATTTTTGCACAATAGAAAGTTTTAAAAGGGACAAATGTTTAATAAAATAAAGTGTGTGTGTGGTGGGGGGGGGGAAGGGGGGGGGGTAGATAAAGATGTAAAAAAAAACAATGTAGAAATGTAAAAAAAATTAAAAGAAATGTATATATATATCTATATATATATATATATATATATATATATATATATATATATATTCATCGTATTTTTTTCATGTTTCTATATTCTTTTTGTTACGTTTTACATCTTTATCTATTTCCCCTCCACTTTATTTTATTAAGCATTTGTCCCTATTAAAACGAAATTTTAATTTAAAAAATGGTGTAGAATTTACACTCCAACATTGCAAATGGAATAATACTAAATAATAAATAATATAATAATAATAATAATAATAATAATAATAATAATAATATATATATAATAATAATAATTTAACGAACATATGTTATATTTATCGGAGTTTATATGTTAATCGCAGCATTTTTTTCTGGTTTGAATGACAATGGGGGGGGGGCATTACACCAATTAATTTTACAGAATGTTTAACACAAACGAACATTTTGTGATGAATGATGCACCTCCATCCCATGATGGTTAGGTATGCTGGGAGAGGTGGACCTGGCGGCCCAACATGTGCTGCTGGAGCTGGGATCCATCACGTACATGGTGAGGATGTGCTGCTTTGCTAGACAGGCAGGAACTATTCACCTATTCAAACCTTCTTATATAAATAACGAATCGTATTGGTATTTGCTCTTTACGTTTATATTTCCCAGTTTCCTCTCGGGGTCCACGCAGCGGCGTGCGTCCGCGTGGGCAACGCCTTAGGGGCAGGAGACACACGAAGGGCTCTGATTACCAGCAAAGTGGCTTTACTCATCTCAGGTTAGAGAAGCAGGAGGCGCTTTTTTTTTCACACGGGAACAAACAACGACAAAGGAAAAAACAAAGAATGTAAATAAAGTGTTATGAGTAAAGGGTCATTAATAGGAGCATTATAGAGCTTTAGTGCCCCATCACAGGACACACACACACACACACACACACACATTCATACATTAGGGACAATTTTCCAAGGTGCCAATCAACTTACCGTGCATGTTTTTGGACCGGGGGAGGAAACCGGAGAACCCGGAGAAAAAACACCTGAGGCACGGGGAGAACATGCGCAAACTCCACACACACATGGCCGAGACGGGAATCGAACCCGGACCCTGGAGGTGTGAGGCGAACGTGCTAACCACTACGCCACCGTGGCCCACTCTGGTTAAGGGAATCTACCAAATACCATAAATGTAAATGATTACAGCGGAGTGAAAATATGTTCTTCTGGCTTCAGAGAACAGGATCACAGAGGGTTAAGGGCCTTGCCCAAGGGCCCCAAGAGTGGCAGCTTGGTGATAGCCGGACTTGAACCTTCCCCCCGACCTTCTAATCAGTAATGTTTATTAATGAAGAGTTATTAGTAAGAGAGTCGTGGATTCTTGTTATATTATATTTCTAAATCTATGTCTTCACAATATCATCTACATTATATACCAAAAAATCCTCTATTACGGTCATTAGGAACATTTTCCGACTGCACTTAACAGAAACTGCATGTTAGTATGAAAAACATTTCATTTTTTTAAGCAACACACATTCACATTTATGATAAATGAGCCTGTAGTGGAGAAATCATCACTTTTAAGAAATTGTGACCACAAACTATGTGTGTGCAAACTTTCAGCCAATGAAAATCGAGTCTTTGGGCTGAAATACGATATAATACACTTGAATGAATATACTGTATTTTCCAGTGTAAATGGTCCCCGGTACTAATTTACATGAGGGTGATTTTGTTTGTTAGTATATAATCTGTCTGGTGTTTTGTACTTCAGGAGTATTAGCAGTGTTACAGGGGATTGTGCTCGGCTCCACAAAATCCGTGATTGGCCTGATCTTTACTAACGACGAGTAAGTCACAATAATATCCCCATCACGTCCCAATGCTAATAATGATATTACAAAGATGGTGCATGCAATGTAATGTATATTTATATATATATATATATATATATATATATATATATATATATATATAGATATATATATATTATATATCTAAATATATGATCTATATATATATATGAATGAGTAAGTGTGAGAGTAAGTGAGTGAATGAGTTAGTAGGTGAATGAGTGAGTGAGTAGGTGAATGAGTGAGTGAGTGAGTGAGTGATGAGTGAGTGAGTGAAGTGAGTGAATGATGAGTGAGTGAGTGATCTGAGTGAGTGAGTGAGTGAGTGAAATGAAATGTGAGTGAGTGAGTGAGTAGGTGAATGAGTGAGTGAGTGAATGCATGAATGAGTGAGTAGGTGAAGACTGAGTGAGTGAGTAGTGAGTGAATAGGTGAATGTGAGTGAGTGAGTGAGTGAGTGAGTGAGTGAGTGAGTAGGTGAATGAGTGAGTGAGTGTGAATGCTACACGTCCCAATGTTAATAATGATATTACAAAGATGGTGCATGCAATGTAATATATATATATATATATATATATATATATATATATATATATATATATAAGAATGAATGAGTGAGTAAGTGAGAGTAAGTGAGTGAATAAGTTAGTGAATGAGTGAGTAGGTGGTGAATGAGTGAGTGAGTGAATGAGTGAGTAGGTGAATGCGTGAGTGAATGAGTGAGTGAGTAGGTGAATGAGTGAATGAGTGAGTGTGTGAATGAGTAGTAGGTAGGTGAATGAGTGTGAGTGAGTGAGTGAGTGAGTAGGTGAGTGCGTGAATGAAGTGAGTGAGTGAATGAGTGAGTGAGTAGTTGAATGAGTGAGTGAATAAGTGAAGTGAGTGAGTGAGTGAGTGAGTGGTGAATGAGTGAGTGAATGCATGAGTGAGTGAGTGAGTGAGTAGGTGAATGAGTGAGTGAATGCTACATGTCCTAATGCTAATAATGATATTACAAAGATGGTGCATGCAATATAATAATAATAATAATATGTAATATATATATATATATATATATATATACATAAAAATGTGATTAAATTGAAAAGGTGCAGCATTTCAGGAATAATAATTGTGCACTTTTCTGTGCTTCTGTTCCTCGAAAGGTCCATTATTGACATCGTGTCCGAAAATATGACCTTCTATGTGTTCCTGCAGTTTGTCGATGCCCTTGTGGTGAGTGTTCGTTGGAAAATAGGAATCGGGTTAAAAACACGTTGTAGAAACGGTTGTAAATATTTGCAAATGTACAGAAAAGGTAGAAAAGTTACACAGATGAAAATAGGTTTAAGAAAATGCTTCCTTTCCATTGTCTTATACACTTTTCATACATCTTATACATCTTTCATTTACTTTTTATGTCACAGATTAAGGTTTCATTAGTATTTTTTTATTTTAGAGGTTATATGTATTATTATTAGTAGTGGTAATAATAGCATGCAATTATTTTAGGGGTGTAAAAGTTAACGCGTTATGCAAATTCACTTTAATGGCACTATCGTTATTAAGGCAATGTTATAACGCAGTGTGCATTACTATGTGAGCGATCTGCTCCTTCACTCTGCGTCGTGTTGTGCGAATGAACGAAACCCGAACAACAAAAAAAGAATAAATAAATAAAGAAACGTTCAGCGCATCCACTCACGCTTCCTAAATTTCCCCCAATTACACCTACTAGCTGCGCATTCACAACAGGTACGATCTCCTCACTATATTAGCGTATATTACCGTATGGAACCTTACGCAAGCGCATCGCATTCCCAAATCCGTATTACTGCAATAAAGCGCATTTTTACTGAACGCAATAAAGCGCTTCCGTATAACCTAAACACCGTATCACCAGTTTATATGGAAAAGCAACCGGAACACAATTCTTAAAGGAGCCACGTCCCATATTTTACACTTCAAACCAACACTAAACAAATAACATTGAAATTAAGAAAATTAAGGAATTAATAATAAAGAATCATTTCCAGAGTAAAATAAATATTAAAATAAGATAATCTTTTTTTGACTGAAGTGTATATAATTATAACATCTGTTACAGTTAGTTACAATATTAGAAACATGAAAAGTATGTATTTATGGTACTTTAGGGTACAAGATCACTTGTGGCAATCATTCGATTAATCACAATTAATTATATATATAAGTGTACATAATGTAAATTTGCAGGGTATCTTAGTAGCATGATCAAGGTTTATATATATATATATATATATATATATATATATATATATATATATATATATATATATATATATATATATATATATATATATATATATATCCCATCCAGTGTGTAAGCTCAGGGATCCTTCTGGGCTCCGGGAAGCAGAAGATCGCAGCCATATCCAACCTCATCTCTTACTACTGTATCGGACTCCCTTTGGGAATATCGCTGATGTTCGCAGCTAAGCTGAGGATTCTGGGTAATTATATTTCAGCCCTACGTTATCATGTGGGTCACAATAGGATTGTCATGTCAATCATATTTGCCAAGATATATATATATATATATATAATATATATATATATATATATATATATACTATATATGCCTGGTCTTTGGCGTCTCCTCAGGTCTGACGCTCGGTCTCCTGGTCTGTGTCATCATCCAAGCTTGCTTCTTCATTACGCTCATACTTAAACTCGATTGGCAAAGGCTGACTGAGAAGGTACGGCCATGAAGCACAGAGCTAAAGAGATAAAAGCTCTCTAGATATGTCGATTGTAATGTTATAAGTGCTCCGTTTATCTCCTTGCGTGACTGTAATCGCAGCTCCAACCCGCATTTAACTGCTTTCCGTGCTTCGCTTTCAGGCCCAGAAACGTGCCGGGAAAAATGCGATAGTGAATTGTGTAGGACAGAAGGCATCGCTGAGCGTTCCCGTCAGGGACAGCGTGGTTCCGGATGCAGCAGAAAACCCCGAGCTAATATCTGCTGGAGGGAGTACGGTGAGGGGTCTTTTCTTCATTTACATTTAGACTTAGTGGAAGGGAGGGGGGGGCGTGAGGGGTGGAGCTAGAAGAAGAAGAGGGAAAAAAGACATGAAGATTGAAGAATTAGAAAAAATGGGGATAAAGGTAAAAGAAAAAGAGGGGAAAATGGGGTGAAAATGGAACAAGAAGAGGAAGAAGAAAAAAATGGGATAAATGTAAAAGTAGAAGAAAAGAAGGGTGGGTGGAGAAAGAGGATTGGTGGATGTAAAGGAAGAAGAGAATGACAGGGTGGATGTAGAAGAAGAAGAGGGAAAATGGTGAAGATAGAAGAAGAAGAAGAAGAAGAAGAAGAAAAAAAAAAGGGTGGAAGCCCGAAGAAAAAGCCGGAAGATAGAAAAAGAAGAAGACAGAAGGGGATAAGGTAAAAGAAGAAGAAGAAGAGAAGGGTGGGTGGAGAAAGAAGAGAGGTGGATGTAAAGGAAGAAGAGAATGACAAAGGGTGGAGGTAGAAGAAGAAGAGGGAAAAAAGATGTCAAGATGGAAGAAGAAAAAAGGGGTATAAAGGTAAAAGAAGAAGAAAAGAAGGGTGGGTGGAGAAAGAGGATGGGTGGATGTAAATGAATAAGAGAATGACAGAGTGGAGATAGAAGAAAAAGAAGAAGAAAAAGGAGATACAGGTAAAAGAAGAAGAAAAGAGGAGAGGTGGATGTAAAGCCTGAAGAGAATAACAAAGGGTGGAGGTAGAAGAAGAAGAGGGGGAAAAGGTTTGAAGATGGAAGAAGAAAAAAAGGGGCATAACGGTAAAAGAAGAAGAAAAGAAGGGTGGGTGGAGAAACAGGAGAGGTGGATGTAAAGGAAGAAGAAAAGGACAAAGGGTGGAGGTAGAAGAAAAAGAAGAAGAAGAAGAAGAAGAGGGAAAAGGGGGTGAAAATTTAACAAGAAGAGGAAGAAGAAAAAAATGTGATAAAGGTATAAGAAGAGATGGGTGGGT
>JACRUU010000024.1:3905812-3918312 GCA_030449085.1 Kryptopterus vitreolus
ACGCTAAACTCTAGCTAAAAGCTAGGAGTTACTGACGTCTGAGGAGATGGAATTCCTGCTCAAAACATAGGGAAAGATCTCCTCAGTCCCAAGCTGTATATATATCCCTCTTATCCTCCACTCATTTTAATGCAATTATCATAGTGTTTACAGTGTTACAGCCTAAACTCATGAGGGCAGATGTTAGCCTGCTAGCTTGCAACAAACCGCTAGCTAGCTTTCGATCCCCTCGCACAACGCTGATCCTCACGTCGCTGTATTAAATGCATTTTAGTCTTCAGATATGAGTCGCGCATGAACCTGTGGGTTTCACACTCGTCCATCCCGGGTGATTTATCCGAGTGATTGAGTTTAAATATTGATAATGGACAGTGTAAGTGATATAAAGGCATTAACCCAAGAGAAATGGTCTACATTTCCATCCCTACATCAAATCAGACTCATTAAGGTTACTAAATGCAGGTCCTTTAGAGAGTCTGGTCTTGAGTCTGGCTCAATAAGTACGTTTCCATTTCAAATCTGAGTCAAATTTTTGCGATATTTCAGATAAAAAAATGTTTTTTTGAAATGACGGGGTTTCCATTAACCATATCACGCGGCTAAAAGCCGTCTCCTCGCGATGTGACTCCAAAAAAATGTCCGCGCTTGCTTATATCGCAGACAATCGCTCGTATATATCATTCATTCATTTTCCACCGCTTTATCCGATCTTCCCTCGGGTCACGGGGAGTCTGTGTCTATCTCATGGGTATTAAGGCAGGATACACCCTGCCAACCCATCGCAGGACACACACACTCACACACATTCACACACTAGGGACAATTTTTCCAAGGTGCCAATCAACCTACCGTGCATGTTTTTGGACCGGGGGAGGAAACCGGAGAACCCGGAGAAAAACCTCCTGAGGCACGGGAAGAACATGTAAACTCCACACACACATGGCCGAGACGGGAATCGAACCCGGACCCTGGCGGTGTGATGCGAACACGCTAACCACTAAACCACCGTGCACCCCCCCCCCCAAAAAAAAAAAACTGTTTCCATTACAGCTTTGCGAATTATTCCTTTATCACATCGTCTAAAAAAAAAAACTCCTTGTGAGAGTGTAAAAATCTTTTTTTGCGATACATGTGAGTTTTTGTGCAGCAGCTTTTGGAACTACGGTTGGTTTCATTTTATCGATTGCGATTCCTTTTATCGACCAGCTGGAGACGCTAGGTCATGTTGGTCGTGACACCTCGATTGCGACGTATTTGTTTATTAATTAAACGTATCTTTGGTTTGTACAAAGTGTAACCACACTTTTGAGCGCTTCCCACGGCCCATCGTGTAATATGATGTTTAAATTACCACATAAGGTCCTGGCAGATTGGATATGTTTGAAGGTCCTGGCAGGTTACCAGTTGAAAAAAAAAAAAAAAAAAAAAAAAAAAAGAAAAATTTATCTATATATATATATATATATATATATATATATATATATATATATATTTACAATTCGCTATTTAAATTTGCGCATTTTGAAGGGTCATGGAAACGCACCTAATGTCAAGGCATATATTTTAATCTTCCAAAGTGGTAGTGGTACAAAGAAGAAGGAAAAAAAAAACAGCGTGGAATACGTATAGGCTTGGGAACAGATCGCTGAGCGATAAATTCAAGTTTTAACAAATCTTTGGCTTATTATTATTATTATTATTATTATTATTATTATTTTACAGTCTCGAGCATCTCAGATACAGTACATCATACTTGAGTTGAACTCACGTATACTGTTTACACATAAAACAAAAAAAAAGAATAAATTACAGATTCGGATATGATACCCTTTTTGTCATCCGCCTTTAGTTAACCCTATCGCATTGCTCCGTGTGTTTATTTTCCCAGAGAGAGAGTCTGACCCATGGCCCATAAAACAAGGTAGGATTTCTGCCCACCCTGGATCTTAAAATATTTGCTGAGAAAGGTAGCATTTTCTTTTTTTTTTCGTTGTTTGTTTCCTTTTTCCTTCTTCATTTGAGAAGGCCGGTGAGAATCTCGTTCAGCGTGATCCCACCGGCGAGTATGAGTATCATCAAGATAACAACCAGCCCTCGACGGACCACCAGCTGCTTGACGGTCAGGACGTGGCGCGAGGTGACCTCGGGGGCTTTTTCCTTATCGTTTTCCCCTTTCGATTCCACATCGCTCTGAGATCCTTCACTGGCTTTGGCTTCCCTTTTTACATCTGCGGAGGGCAACGAGACATTTGGTTCGATTATGCTCGGGTTTATCGCGCTCGGCGCAAATTCGCAAAGGGGCGTCACCTTCGTCGGCACACGTGTTCTCTAGCGCGTAGGACTCGCCTTTGGCTTTTGTCAGGACGCCTGCTCTTTTCAGGGCCTGAAAAAACCAAATCAAAGACACTGGGACGGTGAAGAAAAGACACACGTATACGCACGGCATTATCGCGTACCTGCTCGGTCGCCTTGGTCCAGTCCAGTTTGTAGATTAGAATGAGGAAGAAAAGGGACTGCAGGAAGACGCACACGAAAAGCCCAGTCCACAGACCTGACCCAGAGAAAGGCGTGAAATAAAGACGCCTGGCAGTAACGACTCGAGCGCCCGAGTAAGCGGTGCAATGCGTTTCGTTCTACTTACCCACGATTCCCATATCAAGTGCGAACATCAGCGACACTCCGATCGGAAAACCCACACAGTAGTAGCCTGCGATTATACACACAGCCCCGAGAAGCTGCTTCCCGACCCCTCTGACGATCCCACCTGTAATACCCTATACACAGGAAAATACACATCCTTACAATTAACAGCACATTTCACATCGAGTCCTCATTTGCTGTTATGAAAATAAATAAATAAAATTGACTATTCTGGAATGATGTTTTTGTGCTCATTCGGCGTTAGTAAAGTCCGGTAATGATGTAGGTGAGGTGAGGAGGACCGGGGTTTCATCACCATTCAGTTTAATAGGGTTGATAATAGGGTCTACTCCAACCCCAAAGGTGGCAGTTTGGTGATAGCGGGCCTCGAACACCCGACACTTCCCTGGGTCAGTAACCCAGCGCCTTAAACCACTGCCATACACCCTCCTCCTTTTTTTTTTGGAAGGACCATATGGGCAGCAGCTTTTGGAACTACGGTTGGGTATCATTTGAATTTTATCGATTGCGATTCCTTTTATCGACCAGCCGGAGACGCTAGGTCATGTTGGTCGTGACACCTCACTTGCGGCGTATTTCTTCATTAAGTACACGTATCAATGGTTTGTACAAAGTGTACAGAGTGCTTCACGTCGCTCTTTGTGTAATCTGATGTTTAAATTAACACCTAAGGTCCTGACAGATTGGATATGTTGAAGGTCCTGGTTGCCAAGTGAAAAAAAAAAAAAAAAAATATATATATATATATATATATATATATATATATATATATATATATATATATACAGGAATCGATAAGTGGGATTGAAATTTACATTTTTTAAACAAATTCCCCAAATATTCCAGTCCCAACCCATTATAGGACACGTGATGTTCTACTAATATTATTGTTTCTACTAATACTAATCACGCAAGTTATATATATATATATATATAAGATATATATATATATATATATATATACACACAATATATATAATATAGATATATATATATATATATATATACTGTTCCAAAACCAGTATTTACATGTATTTGGAAATAAATAAAATGCTAAGCATTGGTTGAAAATGACCCCATTTTAACATATAAATAAGGCGTTTAAAAATTCTCAATGTAGATTGTGATCAAATGAATCCATAAAAACAAACGAAACTCACTGCAATCGCATCGAACAGATGGAAAAGGCCGTACATATACATGATTTGGGAAACTCTGTGCAGAATGTCTCTGTGGGAAAAAAAATAGAGAATTCAAGTTACATTGTATATGTAGATTGTAATAATATATATATATATATATATATATATACTTTTTATTATATTATATATATTAATGTCTATATGTGTGTATACATATATATATATATATATATATATATATTCCTAATTTTTAAATGCTATGGTGTAAAAAAATAATGATAGATTATAGATATGTTTATGTTCGTCTCCTTACATTTCAGTGGTAAAGATGTATGCAATAATATCCTTGCATCCAGTTAACGAAGCACCAACCACGCACGAGACCATGACTGCACAGAAAAAAGAGGTCAGTTCATGCAAAAATGAAAATAAAATCTACAAATATTACATCTCATTGTCACATACAATTTTATTTATTTATTTTTTTTAGATAAATGCATGTTCCTTTTGTTTTTATGCAACAAAAGCCGTAAACACGTAAGAATTGGACGGTGGCTAAGTGGGACTTGAAGTCCAAATTTGACATTTATGTCTCTTACAGCATCCGCACGTGGTAAACATGGATCTGGGAGATGAATGGGTTGGGGTTGTTTTGAAGCAGGGAAGATTGGGAGATTTATTCTTAGACTTATTGAGTGAAATGAACCAACATGGCAACCCGGACATCTCCAACTGTAACCTTCATCACCCCACAATAAGACGGCGAAGCAAAGCAAACATTATTTAAGCAATCTGAGCATTATTTAGAGAGCAAACAGTCATCTGTGATATCTATAGTGATATCTAGCATGAAATCGCCCCGTTACTGCAATTTTAAATCCTGCTCTGAGATTGGTCAAAGTAAATTTGAACAATATTTACCTCGTGACGTATAAAAAACATGAAGCACTTTCAACTTTCAAGGCTTTTTGTTTTCTTCCAAATTTCCACACTTTTCCTCGAATCAATGCCCAGCCATAGAATCCTGTTTTCTTATGACAGCATGACACCTGTGTTTGACTATGATCGAAAATGCATTTTCTGTCTAGTTATTCATTCATTCATTCATTCATTTTCTACCGCATTTTTATCCGATCTTCCCTCGGGTCACGGGGAGTCTGTGCCTATCTCAGGCGTCTATGGGCATTAAGGCAGGATACACCCTGGATGGAATGCCAACCCATCACAGGACACACACACACACACACATTCATATTCACTAGGGACAATTTTCCAAGGTGCCAATCAACCTACCGTGCATGTTTTTGGACCGGGGGGAAACCGGAGAACCCGGAGAAAAACCCCCTGGGCACAGGGAGAACATGCAAACTCCACACACACATGACCGAGACGGGAATCGAACCCGGATCCTGGCGGTGTGAGGCGAACGTGCTAACCACTACGCCACCGTGCCCCACCATTCATTCATTCATTCATCTTCTACCGCTTTATCAAATCTTCCCTATCTCAGTCGTCTATGGGCATTAAGGCAGGATACACACTGCATGGAATGCCAACCCATCACAGGACACACACACACACACATTCACATACATTCATACACTAGGGACAATTTTCCAAGGTGCCAATCAACCTACCGTGCATGTTTTTGGACCGGGGAGGAAACCGGAGAACCCGGAGAAAAACCCCCTGAGGCACGGGCAGAACATGCACAAACTCCACACACACATGGCCGAGACGGGAATCGAACCCGGACTCTGTCGGTGTGAGGCGAACGTTCTAACCACTAAACCACCGTGCCCCCTGTCTAGTTATAAATCATTTCATTTTATCGATTATATCCTTGTCCTGTCAGCTCAACACTGTTCTCAAAACATGCGTTCCATTTTTCCACTTACATCCACAGATCAGAGAGACTTTGGCCGAGAGTTTGGCTTGTTGGGTGTTTCCGGCTCCGAGGGCGTTTCCGACGCGCACGTTTGCCGCCACGCCGAAGCCGAGAGGAAACTAACGGGGGATTTCCGTGCATCGGAGGTAAACGTAGGAAAGAGTTAGTAGTATCTGTGACACGCATACAAATAATATAACATTGCAATACAATGTTATACCATGTGATACCATGCAAGGCAATATTTCATTACGTGATAAGATAAATACACTGCAGTAGGACGCAATTTAACGTCAGAAGGTTATTATTTAATTGGTATGATACGACAATTCTACAATGAAATACATTGTATATTGTGTTAATACTATATGACATTAAATGATATGATATAATACAAGACAATATGGCGTATTGTTATGATACAAAAATGACGTGATTATGATAAATGATAAGTGATTTGATATGATGGGTCATTCCAAAAGCTCCAGACCTTACGAGCAAACACTTTACGAACTTCCGCCGTTACGAACGTAGAGCGTAGCGAAAGAGTCGATCCAACGCCAGCGCTGATCTCCTAAGCGGCGTTTTCTATACCTCTGCTCCTGTCTTTGTCCGTCTACGTTGTAGACGTCGTAGATTCAGATGGTATGCATCAAATTAACGTTTTTACAGCTTATAGCTTACGAACATTGTTAGTTAGGATGCGTGATCAATCGCGAACGTCGGTAACAACTTACGAACAAATTCATACTAAGAACGAACTCTTGGAACGTAACTCGTTCGTACGGCGGGGAGCGTCTGTACTATTAGAGAGGTATGATATAAATTTCCTATTAATCTTTTTTAATCTTTTAATCTTAATTTAATTTAATTGTATTACATTTTTATTGTATTTATTTTCTTTGATTTGACCTATTCCGTTTTATTTTTTATGTTTTTGCATTTTTACACTATGTTTTTAATTAATTACTTAATTAATTGTTTGTTTGTTTGTTTGTTTGTTTGTTTATGAATAGCGAACGTCGGTAACAACTTCCGAAACAAATTCATACTACGAGCAAACTCTTAGAACATAACTCGTTTTTATGGTGGGGAGCGTCTGTATTATTATTATTATTATTATTATTATTATTATTATTATAGTATGATATAAATTTCCTATTCATCTTTTCAAATATTTTAATCTCAATTTAATTTATGTGACCTATTACTTTTATTCTATTTTATTTTCGTCATGTTTTTGTATTTTTTATGCTATTTTGAAAAATGTATTTATTTATTTATATTGATTCATTGTATTTATTTATATTCATTTATTTATTTGTATTTATTAATTTAATTGAAATGATTTTTTTTTCATTATTTAAATTGAATTGAATTTTAATATATCGTAATCCTTAATCTTGGCGGGGAGCGTCGGACTATTAGAGTGGTATGATACACATTTCCTATTAATCTTTTTTAATTGAATTGTTATTTTTATTTCATTTTATTTGACCTATTTGTTTTTATTTTATTAATTTTATTTATATTGATTTATTTATTTTATTGTAATTAAATTAAATTAAATTCAATTAAATTAAATTAAATTAAATTAAAGTTAAATTAATAGAAACAATCTTGGTTGGTGAGTGTCTGTACTATTAGAATGGTATGAAGTAAATGTCCTATTAATCTTTTATAAGGACATACGCACACTATACTATAAGGACAAAGGTATTTGGGACACGTGTTCCAGGAGCAAATATTTGAACCGTCCCAACGCCTGAATCAAGCTGCCAGAGACGTCATGGAGTGTAAGATTTCCTCCTCACCCTCACCTACATGACTTTAATTACACCCTGAATAAATCTCCACCATCCGAAATCTAGCCGAACATCTTCCCAGAAGAGTGGAGGTAAAGGACTAGGACAGGACTAAATGTGTGAAAAGCACATGCCAATCATATGCTCAGGTGTAAATATTTATCCATGCAGTTTGTTTACACCTGGTATAAATGAAATTTCCTATTCGTATTTTATTTCATCACTGGAAACATGGAATTCCGTTCCTTTTAGTCTCGTTATTAATCTTGAACGAGTGTGTGTTGCGGGCGTTAGTGTGTTCATCCCTCGTGTTTTCCTTCAGTAACAGCATCGTCCGACTTGGCTTAGCTAAACAGAAAGATCATTTCATAGGCGGTGCAGGAAAAACACGAACGCCGCTCCTTTCCGTCTCGGGATGTCAAAGAAAAGGATCATGTTTCTATATATATATATATATATCTCTCTCTATATATGATATATATATATATATATATATTTCTTTTTGTGCTAAACTAAAACTCTTAACTAAAACTCGGTTACCCGGTGTAATGTTTTTAACAAATAACCCGTTTCTTACCATATACGCAATAGTGGCCAGCTCGTACACGACGGACTGAGCCCCTAACTCAGTCTCGCTGATCAGCCCTGAAACGGAAGGCGTCGGAATGACTCAGAAGCAGGTTACAGAGACGTGATTCGACGAGGAAACGAGGCGTTTGTTTCAGACCTGCCAGGAATCCTCCGATCTCGTACGTCCACCACTCCACGCACAGCATGAGCATGCTGGGTAAGGCCAGGCGAAAGAAAGAGCCCCATTCCTGCAGGCAGTCGCGAGACCAGCCTGAGAGGAAACCACATGTTAGGATCAAAAAAAGGCACTTTTTTTTTTTCACGCTTGGCCTTTCGGTGCCGCCGTTGACCTCGGTGACGTTTTTTTTCTCTCTAAAGGAACACTGAGGCTTTTCTCCGTACCGCGTTAAAGATTTGCGAATGAGATCGACCGCAGGTCAACGTTAAAAGCGTTAAAAGATATGTCCGAATAAAAACAACAACGCATGCCGTTAGGTATTAATTTGATCGGCTCAGCTTGATTGGAGTCTTATATAAACCCGACAGAGATGTCACATTTCGCTGACTCACCGTCCCACGTGGCCTTGTGAAGCCCTTTGCAGCGAATGTAGACGTACAGAAATACGGCCAAGGAGCACTGGGAAATGGTGTTCGCTATCGCCGAACCGCTGTAGACCAAAATCAAGATAAACAAAGCATTATATATACATATATATCTATATATATATATATATATATATATATATATATATATATATATATATATATATAGAATATAAATATATATTAGGAATAAATAGTCCGTAAAAGTGACTTACGCTACACCCAGATCAAGCAAATGAAGGAAGATGTAATTGATGGCAGCGTTTAGGATGTTTCCGGCAAATCCAACGATCACCTGAGGCCAAATTATACCCTAAAAGGAGATCCTGCATGTATTATTACGATCTCTAGGAAAGAATACAACTATTAAGTACTCTTACGGGACATTTTAAGAGGATACGTGTGGTCATTTATGCACATGTTTAATCAGCCACCTCAATTCACCTCAAGCGGCAGAACGAGGGGAATATTAGCTATTATTCTGTGATTACATCAGCAGACAGGAATCTCATACAGTGAATATGAAAGCCATAAAGCAAGAAGCCCAATGAATAGAATTCAACGAACCAGGCTCATTTCACTGTAGCCACAACCGCACCACATATCTTCGACATTAACCTCTGTTTGTTTTCCCCTCGTGCATTAATTTGGATTTGAAATGAAGCTAAATTATGTGTATTGGTGCAAATACTAAAATATCCCAAAATGGGAGATATAGGATTGCAATATGAGTGTTGACCCAACAGCAATATAAGAGCCCATATGTTGTATTTGTGCACCTTAAGACACACGTTTTCTACATTTAAACATATATGTTGTATTTTGAAACTACACAGCAGCAGTGCTTTGTACAATAGGCTTTTTTTAACATACATATTGAAATGTTGGGGCACCGTGGCTTAGTGTTTATCACGTTCGCCTCACACCGCCAGGGTTCGATTCCCGTCTCGGCCATGTGTGTGTGGAGTGTTGCATGTTCACTCCCCCTGTGCCTCAGGGGGTTTTTCTCCGGGTTCTCCGGTTTCCCCTCCCTCCCCCGGTCCAAAAACATGAACGGTAGGTTGATTGGCACCTTGGAAAATTGTTCCCTAGTGTGTGTGTGTGTGTGTGTGTGTGATGGGTTGGCATTCCATCCAGGGTGTATCCTGCCTTAATGCCCATGGACGCCTGAGATAGACACAGACTCCCCGTGACCCGAGTGACGATCGGATAAAGCGGTAGATAAATGAATGAATGAATGAATGAATGAATGAATGAATATTTTACCTGATTCTGCAAATATCTGGCTTGCAGCTGGTACATAAAAGCAGCCTGAAAGTGCACAAGGGGAGGGTAAAAAGATGTATATCAGATTTAACATAAGATGAAAAAGATGAACATTGTATTGTAGAAGAACTTACAGGCAGAGCCGGCATGTATATCTTTACATACAGCTGGGAGATACTGCAGAGACAAAAAAAAAACGAGGTATATCACAGTATTTTAAGATACGATTTAGTACAAGCGTTTGAGAGCTGCATGGTTTATCAAATGTATATACTTTTGTCAATAGGATTAAGACTAAGTCAAGCAGACTGTTTTCAATAAGCAGTATATATATATATATATATATATATATATATATATATATATATATATATATATATATATATATGGTATATGTGTATATTCATTCATTCATTCATTTTCTACCGCTTTATCCGATCTTCCCTCGGGTCACGGGGAGTCTGTGCTTATCTCAGGCGTCTATGGGCATTAAGGCAGGATACACCCTGGATGGAATGCCAACCCATTGCAGGGCACACACACTCACACACACACACACATTCACACACACATACACTAGGGACAATTTTCCAAGGTGCCAATCAACCTACCGTGCATGTTTTTTGGACCCGGGGGAAACTGGAGAACCCGGAGAAAAACCCCCTGAGGCACGGGGAGAACATGCAAACTCCACACACACACATGACTGAGACGGGAATCGAACCCGGATCCTGGCGGTGTGAGGCGAACATGCTAACCAGTGTTGGGTAATTTAATTACAAAATAAATTACAAAATGTAATATGTAAAAATAAAATGTGTTATTAAATGAGTTACTTATGGAAATGTTAAATATTACAAATAGGGCTACATCTGAACAATTCCATGTAAAATCAGTGCTTTACACTGTTTTAGACTATGGCGTGATGCCCTTGCATGTGAACCCGGGGAATTTGCTTTTTTGACGTTCTTAAATTAAAGTATAATTGCACATCCACTACACCTCCAAGGTCCGGGTTCGATTCCCGTCTCGGCCATGTGTGTGTGGAGTTTTGCATGTTCTCCCCGTACCTTAGGGGGTTTTTTCTCCGGGTTCTCCGGTTTCCTCCCCCCCCGGTCCAAAAACATACATGGTAGGTTGATTAGCACCTTGGAAAATTGTCCCCTAGTGTATGAATGTGTGTGTGAATGTGTGTGTCCTGCGATGGGTTGGCATTCCATCCAGGTGTATCCTGCCTTAATGCCCATAGACGCCTGAGATAGACACAGACTCCCCGGGATTTGGATATAGAGGTAGAAGATGAATGAATGAATGACTTTATCCGATCTTCCCTCGGGTACGGGGAGTCTGTGCCTATCATCTATGAGCATTAAGGCAGGATACACCCTGATGGAATGCCAACCCATATTCATATATAGGGACATTTTTCCAAGGTGCCAATCATACCGTGCATGTTTTTTGGACCGGGGGGAGGAAACCGGAGAACCCTAAAAACCCCCTGAGGCACGGGGAAACGATATATATCCTGGTCGCGTGAGGCGAACGTAACCCACCTATATATATATATAATATATATATATATATATGCTACCTGGCAACGCTGGTGCTCTGTCTAACAGCCAACAGGATGGACTCTGTGTTGATCAGGACGGCCGGCCCAGCACGGGAAGCAGGACAGCAGGAGGATGAAGGATCCCTCTCTGCAGGATCACCCCGACACGTTTCAGGTTATTACTCCCAAACGTCTGCAAAGAAATAAAGAGGGTTACTTTTTTGAGCCATATGTGCTTCATATATATATATATATATATATATATATATATATATATATATATATATATATATATATAACATATATTCATATCATTCATTCATATGTTCAGTTTTATAGAATGTCTTTTTGATGCAAGTTCATGAAATTTCCTCTACATTCGAACCAGGAGACCCGAACCTCTTCAAACATGACAATACCCAGTGCTGCTAACGATATGTGTTATAGATCTCTGACCTTAAGCCAATTGGAAACGTTTGGGATGAGTGTGTGTGGAGTTTGTGCATGTTCTCCCCGTGCCTCAGGGGGTTTTTCTCCGGGTTCTCCAGTTTCCTCCCCCCGGTTTCCAAAAACATGCACAGTAGGTTGATTGGCACATTGGAAAAATTGTCCAGAGTGTGTGTGTGTGTGTGTGTGTGTGTGTGTGTGTGTGTGTGTGTCATGCGATGGGTTGCCACCCCATACAGGGTGTATTCTGCCTTGATTGAAAGAAGTAAAAGACGAATGAATGAATTATGGGACGTGTGCAAAATGTGCAATTAAAAACACAATCGGTCTCGAGTTAACGTTTATCAATCGTGCGATTAATCGCGATTTAAAAAAATGTAATCGATTGACATCCCTAATATTATATGTTTGCCTGAGCGTTTAATTTTAGTTTTAACTGTATCTTTACTGAGTGTTAAATTATACATTTACATGAAGCATCAGCGTTTAAGTTTAATACAAATTTCATGTAATAATTATACTATTTTTCAAAATTCAATATTTTATCTTTAATGTTTTTACCCATT
>JACRUU010000024.1:3923312-3925812 GCA_030449085.1 Kryptopterus vitreolus
GTAGGTGAAGTTGGGGAAGTCTGGGGCGTATTCATCCCAAAGACGTTCAATGGGGATTGAGGTCTGGTCTTGAGAGGAGGTCTTCCACATGACCCATGTAACCGAGATGTTCATGGCGCTGGCTTTCTTCTGGTTCAAGCGACAAAGACGTCCTTTAGAAACCTTGTGGAAGAACCAAATACCACCTGTATGTGGTTCTACCGCAGCTTCTATAGGACGTCTTTCTGAGTCAGAGGTCCCAGGACTTTTGGCCACTTTGTGTACATGTTTTTCCATGTGTTTTGCATTCATTCGTTCATCTTCTACCGCTTTATCCGTTCTTCCCTCGGGTCACGGGGAGTCTGTGTCTACTTCAGGCGTCTATGGGCATCAAGGCAGGATACACCCTGGATAGAAAGCCAACCCATAGCAGGGCACAAACACACACACACACACACACACACACACACACATTCACACACTAGGGAGAATTTTCCAAGGTGCCAATCAACCTACCGTGCATGTTTTTGGACCGGGGAAGAAACCTGAGAACCCGGAGACAAACCCCCTGAGGCACGGGGGGGGGGCATGCAAACTCCACACACACACACATGGCCGAGACGGGAATCGAACCCGGACCATGGCGGTGTGAGGCGAACGTGCTAACCACTAATCTACCGTGCGTCACTAACTGAATTGGTGTTTAATAGAATAAAAGATTATTAACGTGGTGGGTGGAAAAACTTAGAGTAAAAAAAAACAAACAAAAACAACAACAAACAGGTATTACATCACTCCGTTCGTTTAATCGTTGACTACATGGGTATCATTTTTTTTGCAAGGGGAACTGAAATCAAGTCACGGTTTCGCCAAAAGGTTGCCGCGTGATTCGCTTCCTCACTGTGAGTAAGCACTTTATTCTGGCCTTAACGGATCCTCCGCAGTGAGAGCCAGCTCCGTCACAGGGCTGCGGTATTTTTTACAGCCAATAATGACATTGAAATCAGTAATAAAAAGGAACTAAAATATGGTAAGAAAAGTCTTTATTTTGAGAAAGGAATAATAGAAAATGATGTTGATCGGTAACAGAGCAGATATACAGGGTCTTTTATTTTTGTTTGTTTGTTTGTTTTTCCACACTTTTGTCCTTGTTGACAGATCAGACATAAACCTGATAATAAAGAAAACATTTTCGGGGAGGAAAAATAAAAATGTCACCAGGAGCGTCTTTTATATAATAATGTTACCTGAATGACTGATGTACAGAGATTCGCAAGCACACCCTGAACACTTGATCAAACCTTAATGTATAATCCTTTAACTTTTATTGTCATGACGCCATGTCCCGAACAGTCTGATATTCGTTAATCCAAATTCGCTCCACACCGAATCTGTCATTACACAAACAAACAAACAAACAAACAAAACATATAACTATACATTATTTACAGTCGTTTTTTTCTCCCGAAAGCTGGGGGGTTCACTTGGACCCGGCGCTGCCGTGCGGAACGCTCGGAGGCTGCTGCTGTTGCTGCTGCTGCTGCTCGGCGAGTGCCTGCTGAAGACGCGTGCGCTTGCGAGAGTAGTGCTGCCAGTGCAGGATCTGCTGCTCGTCGATGAACTTGGCACACTGAGCGTTCACCAGCTCCTTACGGAAATGCTCGTACTGCAGCAGCTCCAACATGTGCAGGCAATGAGGATATCTGTTTGGGAGAGACGGTGGGAGGGGGCACATTGGTTACATCCAGGACACTGAAATCGCGTTCACTACTGAGTCTAAAGTGTACGCAATACAGATTTAACATAAGGGTGAGAGGGTTGCGAAAACATCAAGCATGGAAACTTTCCATGGGAATTAACTGGGAATTTACCAAATTGCCAGTTTGGCTATAATAGGGGAATTAAAAAACCTCTTGCACGATAATCTTGGTTAAAAAATAAATAAATAATAATTAAATGCATTCAAGGGGGCACGGTGGCGTAGTGGTTAGCACGTTCGCCTCACACCGCCAGGATCCGGGTTCGATTCCCGTCTCTCGGTCATGTGTGTGTGGAGTTTGCATGTTCTCCCCGTGCCACAGGGGGTTTTTCTCCGGGTTCTCCGGTTTCCCCCCGGTCCAAAAACATGCACTGGAGTAGGTTGATTGGCACCTTGGAAAAATTGTCCCTAGTGTATGAATGTGTGTGTGAATGTGTGTGTGTGTGTGCCCTGCGATGGATTGGCATTCCATCCAGGGTGTATCCTGCCTTAATGCCCATAGACGCCTGAGATAGGCACAGGATCCCCGTGACCCGAGGGAAGATCGGATAAAGCGGTAGAAGATGAATGAAAGAATAAATGCATTCATCAATCACATACACACAGGATTACTGAGACCACCCATTCTGAGACCCCGCCCCCCATGGGCAAAGTGCATTCCTCTATTCCCTAACGCACATCATTGCTCAAATCATTGTACACAATATTATATATATATATATATATATATATATATATATATATATTTTTTTTTTTTTTTTT
>JACRUU010000024.1:3933312-3945812 GCA_030449085.1 Kryptopterus vitreolus
CACGTTAGGTTGATTGGCACCTTGGAAAATTGTCCCTAGTGTATGAATGAGTGTGTGTGTGTGTGTGTGTTGTGTGCCCTGCGATGGGTTGGCATTCCATCCAGGGTGTATCCTGCCTTAATGCCTAAAGACGCCTGAGATAGACACAGACTCCCCGTGACCCGAGGGAAGATCAGATATAGCGGTAGAAGATGAATGAATGAATGAATGAATGAATGGAGGAAATGGCTGACGGTGCTACATGTGATATATTTCGTCTATATGATTGGGAGTCGATTCCATCAAACTTCGGTGGTGTTCGCCCAACTGGGGAAGGAGTCTAAATGGAAAATGGCCCTCCCCCAGCTGTTGATCGCCAGGGTGATGGACAGGATCCCGATGACGTTCATGACGATCCCCGTTCTGGCCTGAAGAGCAGAGGCGTTATAAACATGCCATCAGTTCAGAGATGCTTATTAAAAGTGTTAATATTCGGGCTGACAAATGCGACTGAATGACACGAATACATTTTAGCGGTAGTAATTTACACATTGACCAAAGTACACATTTACGCGTTACGGGTTCGATGTGTGTGTGGAGTTTGCATGTTCTCCCCGTGCCTCAAGGGGGTTTTTCTGCGGGTTCTCCGGTTTCCTCCCCCGGTCCAAAAACATGCACGGTAGGTTGATTGGCACCTTGGGAAATTGTCCCTAGTGTATGAATGTGTGTGTGAATATGTGTGTGTGAGTCCTGTAATGGATTGGCATCCCATCCAGGGTGTATCCTGCCTTAATGCCCATAGACGCCTGAGATAGACACAGACTCCCCGTGACCCGAGGGAAGATCGGATAAAGCGGTATGAATGAATGAATGATGCCATTTCATGTATTGAAAACATGAATGAATGTATTAATTAAACATGTATTAATTAAAGGTACGTTCAGAGTAGCTAGGGACGTGGGTTAAGGCATTGGGCTCTGGACCAGAAGACAGCAGGTTCAAGTCCACCCACCACCACCAAGATGCCACTAGTGGGCCCTTGAGCAAGGCCCTCAGCCCTCAATTGCTTCGTCGCTCTGGATAAGAGCGTCTGCCAAATGGCGTAAATGTAAATGCAGATAAAACTGTGCAGTTCATTGTGAGTTAACACCTGACACTTGTATGATTAATCGCGATTAATCGTGACTAGGTGTACCCTCGTATTCTTTCATAGTGTGAAATTGTATCAGACTCACCATGTCAGGAGACTTTTAGATATCCGTAGGTGAAAACAATGGCGTTTGGAGGTGTTGCCACGGGAAGCATGAAGGCGAAGGAGGCACTGAGGGTGCAGGGGATCATGACGTACAGCGGGTTCATGCCTATGGACTGGGACTGCCATAGAATCACAAGAGTTAGTTAGCACTTAGCACTTAGCACTTAGGCTACGATGTCTGAAAACGTATAACAAAAATAGCGTATATGGTTTCAACCAAAACATTTAACAAGACGTTTTCGATTAGATGTTCCACTTTAGCTACATTTTTCCCACTATAGGAACTCCGCACCCAACGAACAAACACGCCGAAACGAACTTTTCACTGCTAGCTAGTGACGATGGCAGAGCGTAGCGAACGAGTGTAATAACCATGTAATGCCTACATCATACAATCATACCTCGTATCGTGCAACCCGATGGTGTGAGGTGTTCTATTACTTTTATACGGGATCGCCCCGCGGAATTCCGAACCCGGGACCAAAAAGCGGGAATTTTTTCCCATAGAAAATGAATGGGGTTGAAATTCCGTGCCTCGCAGTTCGGCCTGTGAGCGTCCGACATGCACATATTGGCAAATCCGCTCGTAGGGGGTCCGGAGTGGATCACGATCATATACCTCCCGAATCCCACACACACGTTCGGAATTTCGGGAAATCCGCGACATTCCGGCCACATAGAGAAGGAATATGGAAATTTGGCGCTCCGCCGTTCGGCCCCGTGTTCAACCCGACATGCACATTTGACACATCCACTCGTAGGTGAGATGGAAAAAGTCGCGAAGACATGACTCTCGAACCCACTCGGAATTCCGGGAATTCTGCGTCGTTCCGGCCCATACAGATGAATGGGGGAAAATTTTGGCGCTCCACTGTTCCCCCGTATCGACGTATCCACTGGTCCGGGGTGGCAAGGACATTGCAGTGGTATGACACTCGGTCCGAAAAACCACAGGGAATTATGGGTAATCGGTGCAAATGCGTTTTTTTCTGGCCCAGGACGAATCGCACCCGGAGCCGAGGTTTGCATCGGCAAACATCACTCATGTCTAGTTTTATACTGTTACGAGGTACGAGGCACGGTGGCTCAGTGGTTAGCACGTTCGCCTCACACCGCCAGGGTCCGGGTTCGATTCCCATCTCGGCCATGTGTGTGTGTGGAGTTTGTGCATGTTCTCCCCGGTGTCTCAGGGGGTTTTTCTCCGGGTTCTCCGGTTTCCTCCCGGTCCAAAAACATGCACGGTAGGTTGATTGGCACCTTGGAAAATTGTCCCTAGTGTGTATGAATGTGTGTGTGTGTGTGTGTGTGTGTGTGTGTGTGTGTCCTGCGATGGGTTGGCATTCCATCCAGGGTGTATCCTGCCTTAATGCCCATAGACGCCTGAGATAGGCACAGACTCCCCGTGACCCGAGGGAAGATCGGATAAAGCGGTAGAAGATGAATGAAATGAATGAATGATGCCATTTCATGTGTTAAAAACATGAAATGTATTCATTAAAGGTACATTCGGACCCGAGGGAAGATCTGATAAAGCGGTAGAAGATGAACTCAGTCAAGGTCACATTTCTGATGTACGGACATTTCCATAATCTTCCGCTCTTCCTTCTTCTAGAGAGCATTTGAAAAATATTTGGTGTGCAAATAAATAAATAAATAAATCTGCGCCCGGGACAGAATCGTTACAAAGGACCAAAAAACGAAAGAAAGAAAAGCGAACTGAAACCCCCATCCCCCCCGAGACACGTCGCAAGAACCTCGCCAAGTCCACTTGTTGGCTTGCGTTAAACCTTTCGATTATCCATTCGCCACGCCGTCTCTCCTCGCTCTCACCCTGATAATGGCATCTTCATAGCTCGGCCTTGTGAGCTCCGTGAGCTATGGCCTCACTCAAACCTCTCTATTCAGAAGCTCTCCTCACACTGGTCTACATTCAGCCAGACATAGCGGCGTGTGTGTGTGCCAGAAGCTTTTACAATGGCCCGAGGACGAAAGATCAAGGGACGTGGGGAGGGGAAGGCGGAGGCTCTTAAAGACTCGAACCTTTTGCAGTGTTGTGCTCAGCATTGAAATACACAACGGACCTGCTTTCGTTCTTACTACAAATACTACGAAATATTTGATATTGATATTTTGCAAGGGGGGATGGTGACTTAATGGTTAGCACGTTCGCCTCACAAAACGAGGGTTGGGGGTTCGATGTTCGAGAACGATGGATGTTCTCCCTGTGCCTCAGGGGTTTTTTCTCAGGGTTCTCCGGTTTTCTTCCCCCTGCTAGGTTGACTGGCACCTTTTAAAAATTGTCCCTAGAGTATGAATGTGAGTGTGTGTGCTCTATGCGATGGGTTAGTACCCCATACAGGCGGGTCCTGCCTAGATGCCCGGCGACCGGAGGGAAGATCGGATAAAGCGGTAGAAGATGAACAGATGAATGGAATGATATTTTGCATCACACACAAGGATCTTGGATGCGGCGATATACATGTGTGTTACGCAGCAAGCGTTGGTGGAATCGAAACGGGGGATCAATAAGAAATTAAAAATGCCACCCAACCGTATTTGTCAGTGAAAATGAAGTGGAATATTCATTCATTCATTCATTCATTCATCTACCGCTATATCCGATCTAACCTCGGGTCACGGGGAGTCTGTGCCTATCTCAGGCGTCTATGGGCATTAAGGCAGGATACACCCTGGATGGAATGCCAACCCATCGCAGGGCACACACACACACACACACATTCATACACTAGGGACAATTTTCCAAGGTGCCAATCAACCTACCATGCATGTTTTTGGACCGGGAGGAAACCGGAAAACCCGGAGAAAAACCCCTGAGGCACGGGAGAACATGCAAACTCCACACACACATATGGCTTAGACGGGAATCGAACCCGGACCCTGGCGGTGTGAGGCGAACGTGCTAACCACTAAGCCACCGTGTCCCCCTGAAGTGGAATATATGAGTGTTTATTTATTTATTTATTTGGCCAATGAAAACTCTTGATTGCACAGAAAAACTGACGATGACTCTACCGACCTTCTGTTTCAAACGGTTAATCCCTAAATGTAAATGTGATTTGGGGTCTCGATGAGGGAAAGGAATAGATTTTTACCAGAGAGGCCAGGATGGGGAGAAACAGGGTGGCGGTAGCGACGTTGCTGGTGCACTCTGTGAAGGTTGCTATCATGAGGCATATGATGATGGAAATAGCCCACGGAGGAATGGTCTGCAGAGGAGTCATCTGTCCCCCGAGCCATGTGGATAAACCCGAGTCCTTTATGTGTGGAGAAATTCAGGCAGAGTATAAACAGAAGGAAATGCACAAATTATACGAACGGCTGATAATTTCTCATAACACACAAATGGGGGTTAAAAAATGACAGAAAAATGTCTGAACAGAGAGAACAAAGTTTCACATTCCTTCACTGTTAATGAATATATATATATATATATATATATATATATATATATATATATATATATATATATAGTATATATATATATAGGCTTAGGTTGTGTGTGGTGTGTGTGTGTGTGTGTGTGTGTGTGTGTATGTGTGTGTGTGTGTGTGTGTGTGTGTGTGTGTGTTCCCTGCGATGTGTTGCCATTCCATCCAGGGTGTATCCTGCCTTAATGCCCATAGACGCCTGAGATAGGCACCGACTCCCCGTGACCCGAGGGAAGATCGGATATAGAGGTAGAAGATTAATGAATATATATATATATATATATATATATACGTATGTTAACTGCTTAGGGGGGGGGGGCACGGTGGCTTAGTGGTTAGCACGTTCGCCTCACACCGCCAGGGTCCGGGTTCGATTCCCGTCTTGGCCATGTGTGTGTGGAGTTTTGCATGTTCTCCCCGTGTTTCGGGGGTTTTTCTCCGGGTTCTCCGGTTTCCTCCCCGGTCCAAAAACGTGCACGGTCCATCCAGGGTGTATCCTGCCTTAATGCCCATAGACGCCTGAGATAGGCACAGACTCCCTGTAACCCGAGGGAAGATCGGATAAAGCGGTAGAAGATGAATGTTAACTGTTTGTTCTCTATCTCTCTGGGCTGACATGTTCCCTCCGGGAGAAAGTTTATCTGTCACCAATGCATTGGCACATGTACTCTATATGAATGTGTACGTGTTCAATTTGGATGCAGCTAATGTTATAAAGGCACGTATGGCCTTCAATGATACACCATGCATGTTTGTATGTACAATTTATTCCCAGAAGGCAAATACAGTCCAATATTCTGTCATCGTTTACCTCGCTGCCCTTAGCCAGGGCAAAGCCTCCTCCGAGCAGCAGTATTATGTTCCACGGCATCTTCTTGTGAACCACTTGCCAGGTCAGCAAAGTCGTCTGAGCTTCACTGTTCGACTGGGGCACTGCAACAGAACGTATACAATAATCAGTTTAACAGAGATCCCAACCCTTTTTCGCTCCACGCACCAGTTTAATGTCAGACAACATTTTCACCGAGTGGCCTTTTAGATGCGGGTGGATAAAGACAAGAAAATAAAACGATACGAGCTGTATTTTAACGCGGGATGTTTGGTCTCAAGGGGCACGGTGGCTTAGTGGTTAGCACGTTCGCCTCACACCGCCAGGATCCGGGTTCGATTCCTCGTGCCTCAGGGGGTTTTTCTCCGGGTTCTCCGGTTTCCTCCCCGGTCCAAAAACATGCACGGTAGGTTGATTGGCACCTTGGAAAATTGTCCCTAGTGTATGAATGTGTGTGTGTGTGTCCTGTGATGGGTTGGCATTCCATCCAGGGTGTATCCTGCCTTAATGCCCATAGACGCCTGAGATAGGCACAGACTCCCCGTGAACCCGAGGGAAGCGGTATATATATATGTATATATATATATATATATATATATATATATATATATATATATAGAGCGGTAGAAGATGAATGAATGAATTTGGGGTCGGCGAAGCACTTTTAAAAGCTTCGTTGCGTCATTAGAAAGACTTTCAGCGCGATATTATACAGAGTGGGATTTCGGGGTCCATATACCATATGGTATAATCCATATTTCAAGTCCTGGTATTGTCTGTTAAATGTCTTTTTTATCCTGCGCAAATACGCTTTCCAAAGACGTTTGTGTTTTTGTTTATTTTGCTAGCGTTTCAATTTAGCGGTAATGTGTTAGCGGCCGGAGCAGCCCCTTTAAGAAGGTAGCGGGTGGAGGTAAGTCATGTGACCGAGGCCGGCATCTTGACATACATCAAGAGTGAGTCATAGACAGAGAAAATCCGGTAAGCAATCACCGGATACTAACCGACCCACCGTTACCGGTTCGCGCCCCGGGGGTTGCGGACCACTGGTTTAGAGGTACGTGGGTCTGATGGGATTGGACTGCGCTTTAATGGGATTGGATTGGGTCTCGATTGGACTGCATATCTAATAGGTTTTGTGTGTGTTTATTCCAATAATTTGCTGTTACTGTTCTACTAGAGTTCTGAGGTCCAGCATAACATTTACTTTTGATTATTTCGATTTAGACGACACTATCCACATTTTATTTTCTGGGTTACGAACCATAACAAAAGGTTCAAATCTGAGCCGTGAATAGAAATGCATGTTGTTCATCTTCTCAGTTCTTATCCAGGGCGAATTACAACTGAGAGATTGAGGGTTAAGGGCCTTGCTCAAAGGGCCTTGCTCCTACTAGTGGCAGCTTGGTGGTGGTGCGGTTTAAACCCGTGATCTTCTGGTCCAGAGGCCAACACCTTAACCACTGGCCTACCACGATTATGAACCAGTGTAGCACAAGCTGAAACTGTAAATAGTACACATTTCCATGGAGTCCTATTTATTACTTGATAACATAGAACGACCACTTTGGACTTTGGATTCATTCATCTTCTACCGCTTTATCCGATCTTCCCTCGGGTCACGGGGAGTCTGTGCCTATCTCAGGTGTCTATGGGCATTAAGGCCGGATACACCCTGGATGGAATGCCAAACTATCGCAGGACACACACACACACATTCACACACATATTCATACACTAGGGACAATTTTCCAAGGTGCCAATCAACCTACTGTGCATTTTTTTGTGGACCGGGAGGAGGAACCGGAGAACCGGAAACCGGGAGAAAAAAAACCCCCTGAGGCACGGGGAGAGGACATGGGAGCAAACTCCACACACACACACACACACACACACACACACACACACACACACACATTCCCGAGACACGGGAATCGAACCCGGATCCTGGGGTTGCGGTGTGAGGCGAACGTGCTAACCACTAAGCCACCGTGCCCCCTGATCTGCAGGTTAGTTCCTGTTATTACCAGCATCCCATCCAGCACCTATATTGCCCACTATTCCAAACTCCAGACCCACCATAACCTGGACCAGGATAACCAATATTGGGAAACTTCCGGAAGTTCCGTAGCAGAAACTCTGACTCTCGAGGGTTTAGCTCTTACCTGTGTCGAAGCTATGTGGCCTCCAGCAGAACAGAGAAGGGGGTTTGGCAGGAAACACAAAGAGAAGAGCGGCTATAAACACCACCACCGTGGCGTCTGTCACGTACCTGTCCAGAATAAGACGTTTACATTTAGGTGTCATAGTGTGAGCCTATTTTACATGCTTTACATTTTTAATATATTATATATATATATATATATATATATATATATTCATTCATTCATCTTCTACTGCTTTATCCGATCTTCCCTCGGGTCGGGGTCACGGGGAGTCCTTTGCCTATCTCAGGCGTCTATGGGCATTAAAGGCATGTTTTTGGACCGGGGAGGAGGAAACCGGAGAACCCGGAGAAAAACCCCCTGAGGCACGGGGAGAACATGCAAACTCCACACACACATGGCCGAGACGGGAAATCGAACCCGGACCCTGGCGGTGTGAGGTGAACGTGCTAACCACTAAGCCACTATATATATATATATATATATATATATATATATATATATATATATATATATATATATATTCAGTATATATATATATATATATATATATATATATATATATACCCCTATATACATACATATATATATATATATATATATATATATATATATATTTTTTTTTTTTTTTTTTTTTTTTAATCGCACCACCACTCTATAATCCATTTCTATCGTATAATAATAATTTGGATTACTGAGTCAAATCAAGAACTACTCTGGAAATGAAGAAACGCTACAAACATGTGACGGGAATAATTGATCATTACACCGGCTTTGTACACAAGCCATATTTACAGATCGTTTCCTCTTGGAAACTCCATTCAGAAATCCTGACGAGCGACGCAACATCATCTGATTACGAGGATACACATCAGGTAAAACTGGGCTAAAGGTTCCAACGTTTTTTGGGTTTTTTTTTTTCTTCGTTTTTTACTTTTTATTTGTCATCCAAACGCCGAATCAAGTTTTCCAGAAGGACAACATGCTCGCTTTTCTACAAATGGACTTTTATCTGTATTTATTTAAAGGGTATTCAGGGTTTTTTTGTTGTGGTAATTTTCATTCCGCAAGTCAAAGTGCATTTGATGACATTCCACCGAGTGTCACTTGCGTCACTGTTTGCTAACCTATGGGCCTAAACATCCGAGAAAACATTTGCGGATAAACATTATGTGCTGACCGTCAATGAAAGATAAGGATGGACTTTCCAGCCTTTTTCCTGTTCGACTCGGTACCGACTGAACCTGCTGCACAAAATGTCTTCTTTTTGTCTTTCTTACCACGTGTGCGAGATAAAAATGTCTTTTCTTTTTCTTTTTTTTTAAGTAAAAAATAAAGCCACCAAATATAGACCTCCTCACTTATTGAAAGTTCATTATCTGTTAACACAATGTCATAAATATTCATACACATTTTCATATATAAATATATATATATATATATATAATATATATATATATATTATAGAGAGAGAGAGAGAGAGAGAGAGAGAGAGAGAGAGAGAGAGAGAGAGAGAGAGAGGAGAGAGAGAGAGAGATTAATCTTCATTCATTCATTCATCTCTCTACCGCTTTATACGATCTTCCCACGGCTCCCTGTGCTTATCTCAGGCGTCTATGGGCATTAAGGCAGGAATGCCAACCCCATAGCAAAGAACACACACACACACACACACACACACACACACACCACACACACCCACACACACACACACATTCATACACTAGGGACAATTTTCCAAGGTGCCAATCAACCTACCGTGCATGTTTTTGGACCGGGGGGAGGAAACCGGAGAACACGGAGAAAAACCCCCCCCCTGAGGCACGGGGAGGAACATGAGAGGAAACTGCACACAAACTCACACACACACATGGCCGAGACGGGAATCGAACCCCGACCCTGGCGGTGTGAGGCGAACGTGCTAACCACTAAACCACCGTGCTCCTTATATATATATATATATATATATATATATATATATATATATAATGAACTTTCAATAAGTGACGAAGTCTATATTTGGTGGCTATATTTTTTACTATACTATATATATATATATATATATATATATATATATATATATATATATATATATATATATATATATATATATATACACACCCTATATGGACAAAAGTTTGTGGATTATACGACTGCTATGTGCTTTTGTTCCCCCACATATAGTCCCCATTTGCTGTTATAAGAAGCTCCATGATGTTCATAAGGGATTTAGTAAATTCAGGTTAAAGGTCGGATTCCTGGTCGTGAAACGCAGCTTTCCAATTCGTCTTCGACAGCATCGAGGTCAGACCTCAAGCTCAAGACCATCCGAAAGAATTCTATATTTTATGGAAGGCTAGAAAAGTCCACTTGTTTGTCCATATAGATTAAGATATAGATATAGATTATTCATTCATTCATTCATTCATTCATCTTCTACCGCTTTATCCGATCTTCCTCGGGTCACGGGGAGTCTGTGCCTATCTCAGGAGTCTATGGGCATTAAGGCAGGATACACCCTGGATGGAATGCCAACCCATCGCAGGACACACACACACACACACACCACACTCACACACACATTCATACACTAGGGACAATTTTCCAAGGTGCCAATCAACCTACCGTGCATGTTTTTGGACCGGGGGGAAACCGGAAAACCCGGAGAACCGAGGAGGAAGGAAACCGGGAGAAAAACCCCCTGAGGCACGGGGAGAACATGCAAACTCCACACACACATTCCCGAGACGGGAATCGAACCCGGATCCTGGCGGTGTGAGGCGAATGTGCTAACCACTAAGCCACCGTGCCCCTGATATAGATTATTAAACACTCATAAATAAAAAAAAACCCTGATTATAGAGGGGGTCCCGTCTGATCCGTACTCTTTCTCGCTGTTGAAAAGGTGCGTTGCCCAGCCGCTCATGAAGCCGGGGTCGCGCGAGAACCACAGGACCACCAGCAGGCAGAAGAGTGTCAAAACGCTTATCTCCCCGAAGGACATGGGCCCGAGGCTACGGTACTCCTCGCGAATCACATTATACGCAGAGATCTCTTTGTCCGTCTTCGTCGTGCCGCAGCCCCATGCTTTTTTCAGACTAGATCATAAAGAAAAAAGAGAGAGAGAGAGAGAGAGAGAGAAGGAGTGGATCCGTATCGGCACGTTTGCCGCGATATCAATCGTAAACACGCTCGTATTTAAGATATGACGCTCTATAACGCTTACTTGAAGCCGAGAAACACGAGTTGCAACCACAGCCAGGCTGCCAAGAGCATAATAACCATGTTAGGGAAGGCGAACCCGAACCAGGAGGCAAAGTTCACAACATCTGGGTTCTTCGGGAAGAGCCTGAGGACAGACACGGAGAGATATTCGTGGTCACTGTGGATGGCATGGGTTGTTTTTGTTTGTTTGTTAAATGGTGTTTTAGGACGTACTCGCTCATTTGTCCGGTCAGCACCAGGTTCGGCCCGGTGCCCGTGAGCGTTGCCGTTCCACCAATGCTGGCAGCGTAACACACACACAGCAGCATGCCTTTACACATCCTCAGCATCTCCTTGGTTTCCTTGCGCGCTTCCGTCGCGTCGCCTGGAGAAACGCCGAAGCCGTTCACCACTGCCATGCGAGGAACAAAGTGTGAAGAAGGGTAAGAGGGCGGGTCCCGGAACTACCACGCTGCCATTGAAAGGCCCGTGAGGAAGGCCCTTAATCCCGTAATTGCGGGATACTCACCCAGAACATCGGCCGGTTTGTCAGGCAGCTTCTCCGGACGTTCCGCCGGAGCTCCGGCTTCCTCTTCTCCCGTCGTGTGCATGAGCTGCTCCAGCACGGCCTGCACTATGGGCACCATCATGGCCGTCGTGGCCGTGTTACTGATCCACATGGAGAGGAACGCCGTCACGCCCATGAAGCCTAACATCAACCTGCATTAAAATAAACAAACAAATAAATAAATAACATTACATTACAATAAATAGCATTCGCTTACCTTATCAAGATAGGTTTCGATAAACAAGTGGCTATCAGCTGTTATAATAACGGCTAACACTGTTATTATCAAGCAATAAAATGAAATGGCTTTAATCTTGAATGTGCCACACACACACACACACACACACACACACACACACACACACACACACACACACACACATATCAAGCCACACTGGGTATCATTTCCCTTGAAACTTCTACTTGAGTAAAAACGTACACAAAGTCGGGCTGCCAGTCAAAATGTGAATATTTAATCACATGATAAATCACGTGTTTGTTTGTTTGTTTGTTTTTTAAATGGTGTTTTAGGACGTACTCGCTCATTTGTCCCGGCAGCACCAGGTTCGGCCCGGCCGCGGTGGCTTCGTGGTTAGCACGTTCGCCTCACACCGCCGGGGTTCGATTCCCGTCTCCGCTATGTGTGTGTGGAGTTTGCATGTTCTCCCCTGTGCACGGTAGGTTGATTGGCACCGTGGAAAATTGTCACTAGTGTATGAATGTGTGTGTGTGTGTGTGTGTGTGGGTGTCCTGTGATGGGTTGGCATTCCATCCAGGGTGTATCCTGCCTTAATGCCCATAGACGCCTGAGATAAACACAGACTCCCCGTGACCCGAGGGAAGGGATCGGATATATAGCGGTAGAAGAGAATTCATGGGTAGTAGGAACTCACAGGGCCGGCCGCACCCCGACAACGAGCAGAACTCGGAGGGCGATGCGTTTGTGCAGGTTCCAGTGCTCCACAGCGACGGCTACCATCAATCCACCCAAAAACAGCATGTTCGTATCCTTCAGGTACTGCATACAAACCTAACACACACACACACACAC
>JACRUU010000024.1:3950812-3953312 GCA_030449085.1 Kryptopterus vitreolus
TTGTCTCACATCCACTCATTCACATATTCACCCCCACTCCCTCTCTTTCTCTCTCTCTTACCTTCACCGGTTTATCTCTGTCATTCACTCATTTATGCAGTCTCCCTCACCCCCTCCCCCTCCCTCTCTCTCTCTCTCTCTCTCTCTCTCTCTCTCTCTCTCACACACCCACACACACACACAACTTCACCCTCTCTCTCGCACCCTCACAAACTCTGTGCATCTCTCTCTGTGAGTGGGATTCCCTTCAGTTGGAGGCCATTCAGTGCAACTGGACATGTGAAGTTTTTTTGTAAACAATATACTGAACAATGAATGGACATTCGGTGTCACCCACATGAGGGTGGGTTCTTCTCAACATTTCTCCCTCCATCTCAGGGGAGGAACCCGAGTCAGAACCCATCCTCATTCGAGTGTGTGATTATAAATGAAAAAAACACTGGAGTGTGAGTAAACGTCCTGAGACAAAGTAGACCGATGTCCAGACCCCGCATGACGTAGGGTCCCGAGCTGGAACATCTCTATCTGGTCCTGGATCCAACGGGAACCGGTTTCTCTCGTGATGGTTCGGGACGTTTGCAGGGTTTAGTGTGAGATCACCACTGGCTCGCTTATTAATGATAAACTCATGAGGACCAAACTTACAGGCACTAAACGTAAACATTCCTCCTCCTCCTGATGGCTGTAAAGCTGCTATTGGACAAAGTTCATAGAAGCACGTCTTCCTTCTACCTCTGGGCGATAACCCAGATTTGATTGTTTTTCACGATTCAGCACTTTATTTTTAACATACCCATATTGGGGTTGGTGGCTTAGCCACGTTCGCCTCACACCGCCAGGGTCCGGGTTCGATTCCCGTCTCGGCCATGTGTGTGTGGAGTTTGCATGTTCTCCCCGTGCTTCAGGGGGGAACGAACACAATAGTGTAGCGCTACCGCGAACGAGAAGAGACCTGGAGTGGAGGGAGAACAGGGATTAAATAGGGAGTGAGAGAGGGAGACACCTAATCAGGGTGCGATAAGGGAAGAGAGAGAGAGAGACGGGGAAGCAGGGAAGCAAGGAACGAGGGGCCGTGACAGTTTATTGTATGTAGAGTTTTTTCTTTTTTGATAGAATTATCCGTTTTCCGGTTGCTTAGCGGTTAGCACGTACGCCTCACACCGCCAGGGCCCGGGTTCGATTCCCGTCTCGGCCATGTGTGTGTGGAGTTTGTGCATGTTCTCCCCGTGCCTCAGGGGTTTTTTTTTTTCTCCGGGTTCTACGGTTTCCTCCCGGTCCAAAAACATGCATGGTAGGTTGATTGGCACCTTGGAAAATTGTCCCTAGTGTATGAATGTGTGTGTGAATATGTGTGTGTGTGTGTGTGTGTGTCCTGCGATGGGTTGGCATTCCATTCCATCCAGGGTGTGTATCCTGCCTTAATGCCCATAGACGCCTGAGATAGGCACAGACTCCCCGTGACCAGAGGGAAGATCGGATATAGAGGTAGAAGATGAATGAATGAATGATATCCGTTTTCCCTGGGAGATGGAGGGACTGGTCAAGCACAGGTAGATAATGGAGGGAGCATGGTGAGTGATGTAAAGACCTGTGTAGCAATTGGGTGGGGAACCTGTGGGAGGGGTGAGAATTGGAGGTTTAGAGAGAGAGAGAGGGTAAAGAAACCAATCCCCTCTTCCAGCTGATCCAGAGCTTCAGTCCTGATCTTTCACTCGTATCTACTGAATCACAAAACCAATAATAACTCACTCGATAAGTCATGAAAAAAAAATGGAGACGGATATCGGCGGGGTTACTTATGTGATATATAAGTATTAGGCGCCAGGCGTTTTTATTAGTAATCGGAGACGTAGGCGGGATATACAAGTATTATTATTATTATTATTATTATTATTATTATTATTATTATTATTTATTATTTTTTTATTTTATTATTATTACTTATTTTATTTTATTTATTTTTATTAAGTAATCGGAGACGTAGTTGGGTTATACAAGAATTATTATTATTATTATTATTATTATTATTATTATTATTATTATTATTCATTCATTCATTCATTCATTTTTCTACAGGATGGAATGCTAGGGAAACACACACACCACCACACACACACAACCACACACATTATACCGCTTTATCCAGGCTATCCGATCTTTATCCGATCTTCCCTCGGGTCACGGGGAGTCTGTGTGCCTATTTCAAATTTCTAGGCAGGATACACCCTGGATGGAATGCCAACCCATCGCAGGGCACACACACACACACACACACACACACACACACATTCATACACACATTCATACACTAGGGACAATTTCCCAAGGTGCCAATCAACCTACCGTGCATGTTTTTGGACCGGGGGAGGAAACCGGAGAACCCGGAGAAAAAAAACCCCCTGAGGCACGGGGAGAACATGCACAAACTCCACACACACACATGGCCGAGACGGGAATCGAACCCGGATCCCTGGCGGTGTGAGGCGAATGTGCTAACCAC
>JACRUU010000024.1:3955812-3980812 GCA_030449085.1 Kryptopterus vitreolus
ACCGCTTTATTCATAAATTCATCTACCGATCACTCCGCTCTCCCATCCGATCTTCCCTCGGGTCACGGGAGTCTGTGCCTATCTCAGGCGTCTATGGGCATTAAGGCAGGATACACCCTGGATGGAATGCCAACCCATCGCAGGGCAGGACACACACACACATTCACACACACACACATTTCACAATTTTCCACTAGGGACAATTTTCCAGGTTTCCAAGGTGCCAACCTAACCGTACCATGCATGTTTTTGGACCGGGGGGGGAAACCGGAGAACCCGGAAAAGAAAAACCCCCTGAGGCACGGGGAGACATGACACGAACATGCAAACTCCACACACACATGGCCGAGACGGGAATCGAACCCGGATCCTGGCGGTGTGAGGCGAATGTGCTAACCACTAAGCCACCGTGCCCCTATATATATATATATATATATATATATATATATATATATATATATATATATATATGTGTGTGAATTTAGAAAGAACCGCTTTATCTCTGTAAAGCTTGAGGTCCGTTGTTAAAAAAGCGCCATACGAGTAAAAACTAAATGTTTAATAAATGGTGTATTAGTATAAAAGCGTATTAGTATTACATACATACATTGTTATTATAAGTTTATCCTGTCAGGATTTCAACTTCCTGAGGCAATATAGTGGTGCAATACGGAGTGGGGGAGGGGGTGGTGGTGGATTGATGAGATCTCTGAGGTAAGAAGTTGCAGATCCATATATGGCTTTGTATGGCTTTGTTACCTCAGAGACCTCATCACCCCCCGGTTCCATTCATCGCCTGGTTCCACCTTCCCTCAGGGTAAGAACGGGGAGGGAAAAAAAAACGGGCAGGAAAAATCCCTATAGAGCCCCTCACACCCTGGACACAGCGTTTTTCAACTCCTTCGAGGAACGTTCCGCCAGACACAGGAACAGTTTCTTCCCTCAGCCCTTCCCTCAATCCCACTCATGACCGTCATGTAGTGGATTATCTCGTGGCCTGACAAGAGTTGTGTCACATGTACTTGTACACCGCGTATTTATCAACGAATTGTTCCGTAACTATCTTTGTTTTATAAGAATATATCCGATTATAAGAATAATCCGATTTCTCAACGCACTAAACTAAAGTGGAACCGGACACACACACACACACACACACACTCACACACCATCCACACAGCATTCCACAGCTTTATTTATCTGCCTCATTACTGGCCTTTACATGTTTATTGTATATACACTGCTCTCACTGATAGTGTTTATGTTTACACGTACATTTTGCACATTTCACTTTTTATCACTGCTGCTCTATTTGTTCATTTGCACACTGTGTTACAATGTTTACGAAACGTTGCACTACGTCACAGTGGCGGGTCGTTGTTGTGTTTTTTTTATTTTATTTTATGGGGCACGGTGGGTTAGCACGTTCGCCTCACACCGCCAGGGTGACAGTTTTCGATTCCCGTCTCGGGAATGGGTGTGTGTGGAGTTTTGTGCATGTTCTCCCCGTGCCTCAGCCTCAGGGGGTTTTTCTCCGGGTGCTCCGGTTTCCTCCCCCGGTCCAAAAACATGCACGGTAGGTTGATTGGCACCTTGGAAAATTGCCTAATGTGAATGTGTGTATGTATGTGTATGTGTGTGTCCTGTGATGGGTTGGCATTTCATCCAGGGTGTATCCTGCCTTAATGCCCATCGACGCCTGAGATAACCAGAGATAAGGAGCGTTAGATAAGGACGCCAATGTTTTTCACCTTATCATTTATTCTGCTTATACGAGGCTGTAAAAATCCAAGCCAAACCCTTATTTTTTTTTGGTTTGTTTTTTGTCCAAACCTCATGAGTCATTGCACTCCTTCCGAGTCCTGCTCGTACTAGTCACTGAAAAAAACCTCTGCAAATTTCTACGCTAAGACACATAAATGATTCAAGCGGGACGCCCAGCATCTGGTTGGTTTGAGCAGTTCATGAAAAAATATCCCAAATAAGTGGGTGGAGAGATATGGGCTTGCAATAATAATAAGTGTATACCTTGTTTACACGTTGTATAATAATAAGGCGCATACGTTGTGTTTTTGCACCGTAAGACACCCGAGTCGGCTTATTCTACATTAAAACATGTTTATGTGTTATATATTTCGAAACTAGCGGGGCACGGTGGTTTAGTGGTTAACACCCGCCTCACACCTGCCAGGATGCAGGTTCGAGTCCCGTCTCGGCCATGTGTGTGTGGAGTTTGTGCATGTTCTCCCCGTGCCTCAGGCCCCCGTTTTCGCCTCAGGGGTTTTTTTTCTCCGGGTTCTCCGGTTTCCTCCCCGGTCCAAAAACATGCACGGTAGGTTGATTGGCACCTTGGAAAAATTGTCCCTAGTGTAGAAATGACGCCCATAGACGCCTGAGATAGACACAGACTCGCCGTGACCCTTGAGCAAGACCCTTAACCCTCTTGGGGCGCCGTATCATGGCCGACTCTCTGGGTTCTCCGGTTTCCTCCCCGGTCCAAAAACATGCACGGTAGGTTGATTGGCACCTTGGAAAATTGTCCCTAGTGTATGAATGTGTGTGTGAATGTGTGAGTGTGTGTGTGTGTGTGTGTGTGTGTGTCCTGCGATGGGTTGGCATTCCATCCAGGGTGTATCCTGCCTTAATGCCCACAGACGCCTGAGATAGACACAGACTCCCCGTGACCCGAGGGAAGATCGGATATAGAGGTAGAAGATGAATGAATAAATGAATGAATGAACATCTGGCTAATGTATTGAACTCGCGAATCATAATAGTGATGCAAACCATTGATGTCCAATTAATGCATATGTGAAAAACAAACAAACAAACAAACAAAACCCCACCATGTCTTTCGAGTGAATGCAAGTTTCAAAAAATAACCTGTGTGAAAATAAAAGGAGGAAATGTGTAATTTGCAAGATCAGCAAGGACAACAGTGTCAACAACAGATCACTCATTGTAACGATTGTTAAGATTTTCTGCTTGTTTGCCTGCATACGGGAGTCAAACCTTTGCTCCGTTGGCATCAGGCCAGATGTTTTCGAGACCACCTGCGCACCTTTGAACATTGCTTCTATAAGGCGACACACCTTATGTTGCCTAATACAAGAATGTGTTCATTTTTACATATGTACACACACACACACACACACCACACCACAACACACACATATATATATATATATATATATATATATATATATATATATATATATATATATATATATATATCTATCCATATGTATAGCCAATAGAACATATAGGGCATAGAAAACATATGTAATGTTTTAAACTGAGGAAATATAACATTTTAAGGAGAAAATCGGATTATCTTGAATGAAAAATGGCTGCAACACAAATATTATGATGATTCTAATTTCAACATAATTTCTTAATAAGTCAAGTCCTACTAAACTTATTTACTGCACCATGCTTCTGGTGTAGAATACACTGTTAATCTTTATTTATGCTGCCATCAAGTGTTTACATTCATATTTGCAGGCACATTCAACAGCAAAGTCCTCAGTCCAGTGTTTCTAAACCTCAAACTGTCCAAACTATATAAACTATATATATGTATATATATATATATATATATATAAAATAAAAATATATATATATATATATATATATATATATATAATGGTATCAATGGTCAGTCTTCCTTTTATGATACTAAAGTGCGTGTAGTACATACGCTGCTTTTTTATATTGCGCATTGCGTAGTCCAGAACACATGGTTCTCCTGACACACCACTAGATGGAGGAAATGTGCACTTTTACTTTCTACACAGACAACAAATATACACACACACACATAATATATAATATATATATATATATATATATGTATATAAGTGCATATGTGCATTTTTATTCTATATATATATATATATATATATGTGTGTGTGTGGTGTATATATATATGCAATATACACGTAGTTGTATATATAATGTATATACATATTGTGCATAATGTGCATAATGGGCTGTGATCATCCGTTTTACGTTCTACACACAGACAAATATACATAGTACTATATATATATAATACCATATAATATATATCATATATATATATATACTATACATGATGTTGATATATAATGTATATACATATATAATTAGGCTTACAATCCAGGGTATATCTGTCTTACACGGTATATGTATCATATACATCCGAATACACACATATATATTGGCCAATGGTATATATATATCCAGGTAGAAATGTATCCTGTCTTACACAGTACACAGACCGTACCATATGTACAGTCTATACATACACATATATGTACACTTGTGTGTGTATATATATATATATATATATACTTTGTATATATATATATATATATATATATATATATATATATATATATATATAGTCACACCACACACAGTGAGGAGATCATACCTGTTGTGAATGCGTAGTTAGTAGGCGTAATACGGGAAATTTAGGAAGCGTGAATGGATGCACTGAAGTTTCTTTAGTCATTTGTTCTTTTGCACTCTGTTGCACTCACATAGTAACTGCGTACACTGCGTTAATCAGAGTGGGCAGAGAGCGCCCCCTGTCTGTTTTCTTTGTTATACAGAAGCACAGTGTTTTGTTGTAATTATGAGTGTACAAATAAAAATAGACCCTTTACAGCATCGAATGATGTATTGCTCTTATCTCAGCAACAAAAATGACATAACACCGAATTTAAACACAACTCGGTGTCTTGCGGGAAAAAAACATGTCGTTCAACCCCACAAATGTTTAGTTATTAAAATGACATATTTGTGTTTATACTTTTTTTTTTATATCTGAGTAAAAACAAAGCATATGTTGGGAAAATCTTTCTCTGGCTATTTCATTTTGATAAGCAATTACACCTTTTTTTTTCTTTTTTAAAGACTTTTGTTTAAAGATTTAAAAAATGCCATTTAAAGGTGTGTTATTGTGAATAAAATATGGGTTTGTGAGATTTGCAAATCATTCTGTTTTTATTTACAGACCCAAATGATTAGGAATTGATGTTTTCTAAAGTCTTTTAGAGATTGCACTTTTCTTATTTCCCCCAATACTGTATGTCCTGATTACCCAGCATGCCTCTGTGGACAGTGGAACCCCTTTGTCTGAAGTGCAACAGTATGTGTTTTGGAGGCTTCAAGGTCCTGTGTGGGTGGAATTGGCCCCAGTCCAGTGCACACAAGATAAGAAAATTGTAAGTAACTATTATTACGACTATTGTGCGATCTAAAGATACAATAAATTCGTCCCTCGTCTGTACTATACGTTGGTTAGAGTCGTATATATACCCGAGGAAGGCGGCTGTGTAATTCGTTCGAGGCTGATTCCTGACCGATATTGCGCTTTCATGATTTGTGATTGTAGCTTTAGGGAGACAAATCAATGAGTTATAAAACATTAACCAGCAGCGGGGCTCCGGGAAGCGGGTGAGCTGCAGCGATCTGTCCAGGAGCTACATCTTTCAAAACGATCACCAGTCCAAACATGGGTTTGGTAAGTCAAAAATCCTTTATTACGCTCTTCGCAATGGCTCTGGGGCTTGGGCGAACTTGTGCACAAGATACGTGAAATGTCCGGGAAATGTGTAAACGTGTCTCAGTTTGACACTTTAAACTTGAAGCGTTGTGGGGTCCGGGCCTCTCATGACCCTGATCACGAGACCCGTCACGATTTCACGGACATGTCTAGAGATTTAGATTTCTTTTGATCTCAATTATTACATGGTTATTAATATTTTCAACGTTTTCAATAGATAAAATAGATATTTTACTGCGCAGTTTGTGCATGGGGTGTAAATTGAGGCAATGGTCATTTTCCCAAAGGTGCAGAACTGCAATATGTAATATTTGCATTTGAACAATTATTATTATTATTATTTTTATTATTATTATTATTATCGCCCATCGTGAATGTGAAGAGTTGCACGATGCAAACGCAAACAAAGCTGTAACTGATTTGTACGCTGCTGTTTAGAGGAGCGCGGTTAGAGGTCGCATGGATCTCAATTCCACGACCTTTTTTGCAAGACCTTGTTAAAAAATCAAAAATCAAATAAAAATCACACCTACGATAATGACATTGATCTCAAATGATCGAGAAAACCATAATAGATGAGGGAGGGGGTGTAGTTCAGTGGTTTATGGCACTGCGTTACTGATCGGGAAGTCAGGGGTTCGAGCCCCCTTGGGTCCTTGAGCAAGGCCCTTAACCCTGTGTGCTCCAGGAAGCGCCGTATCATGGCTGACCCTGCACTCTGACCGCAAAAAGCTGGGATATGCGAAGAAAGAATTTCTAAAGGGAGGTGGTAGCTTAGTGGTAAGGTGTTGGCCTCTGGACCAGAAGATCACAGGATCAAACCCCACAACCACCAAGCTATCACTAGTAGGCCCTTGAGCGAGGCCCTTAACCCTCAATTGCTCAGTTGTAAGTCGCTCTGGATAAGGGCGTCTGCCAAATGCCGCAAATGTAAATGTAAATGTAAATTTCACTGTGCTGTAAATGTATATGTGACAAATATAAGTCTATTGTGTTCTATTTATTTATTGATGGGAAGCTGCTTTGGATGGTTAAAATATAATGTGTAGGGTTAATAACATGTTAACGCAAATTTGCTCCAACAGCGTGAATTTTATCAACGCTATACTATGTGAGCGCATTCACAACAGCTATGAGTTCCACACTTTATTATGGAACCTAAACGTATCACCAGTTTATATGGAAAGCGACCAAAACCGGAACACAATTCTTAAAGGAGCCACGTCCCATATTTAACAATGAAAACAACCACTAAATGACTAAATGATGAATTCATATTAAAAAGATATCGAAATATATATGAAATAACGAATCATTTTATTTCCAAGAGAGATTTTGAATGAACTTTCTATATTTATAATATCTGTGACAATCAGCTACAGTATTAAAAACATGAAAAGGAGAAATACGCGAAAAAATATGCGATTAACTTATTATTGACAACCCCAATAACGTGATACAAATTTGATTTAAAAAAAAACAACATTTTTTAAATAGCCTAATTGTGTTTTATGTAATATTATATGATGTTTTTTTTTTTTTTTTTTTTTTAGTTTTTTGTTACAGAAAAAATGTACAGAAAATAAAAGCCTATTAATTGTCCATAAGCTTTGAAGGACAAGGTCATGTCAAGGGCATGGTTTCTCCTACTTGTCCTACAAATAATAATTAATTAACACTGATTGTATTTAGTCAGAGCGCAAACTTATTGCATAAATATTATATTATAAATATTATTTCAATACCTGCATATACACATATACACATTTCAGCACAGCATAGTTCTTTCTACATGTATCCCAGTATATCAGGAAGCAGAGAGGGTTAAGGGCCTTGCTCAAGGGCCCAACAGTGGCAGCTCAGCGACTGGGGTTCAAACCTCCAAACTTTAACCCAGAACTGTAAATAGTGAGCCGGCGTTATAATTTGAAGCAGTTTACATTATTAAGACGTTTACATTATTACGAAGAAATAAACTCGCCCAGAGATGTTTACAGTCATATTATTTACACAAGTGAGCAGGTGAGTTTCTGAGCCTGGCCCCGAGACTCACGATCAGCAGTCCATCATATTCACGACTGAGGTACTGATGGACGGGGTTTTTTATTTTTATATTATAATGCTTTTGGAAATGAAAAAATGCTGAATGGGTTTGACGAGTGAATGTCCCCGTAATTTCGACCTTAAAATGTGTGTTTAATGTTCTTCTTTTAGCCTCTGATTTGGGAATCTTGGCCTGCTTTGCTTTAGTTTTGTCATTTGTACGTTTCAGTTCAGGTAGTGACCAAGTCAATGTCATTTTTCTTTTCATCCTGCACTAGATAGATAGATAGATAGATATAGATATAGATACTAGATAAACAGGCAGTATAGATGATAGATAGATAGATAGTAGATAGATAGATAGATAGATAGATAGATAGATAGATAGATAGATAGATAGATAGATAGATAGATAGACATATAGATAGATAGATAGATAGATAGATAGATAGAGAGATAGATAGAGAGATAGATAGATGATAGATAGATAGATAGATAGATAGATAGATAGATAGACAGACAGATAGATAGATAATAGATGATAGATCGATAGATATAGATAGATAGATAGATAGATAGATAGATAGATAGATAGATAGATATATATAGATAGATAGATAGATTTATGATAGATAGATAGATAGATAGATGATAGATAGATAGATAGATAGATAGATAGATAGATAGATAGATAGATAGATAGATAGATAGATAGATAGATAGATAGATAGATAGATAGATAGATAGATAGATAGATAGATAGATAGATAGATAGATATAGATAATAGATGGATCAGATAGATAGATAGAGATAAGATAGATAGATAGATAGATAGATAGATAGATAGATAGATAGATAGATGGATGATAGATATACATAGATAGATAGATAGATAGATAGATAGATAGACAGATAGTATAGATAGATAGATAGATAGATAGATAGATAGATAGATAGATAGATAGATAGATAGATAGATAGAGAGATAGACAGACAGAAGATAGATAGATAGATTTAGACAAAAGATAGTAGATAGATAGATCGATAGATAGATAGATAGATAGATGATAGATAGAAGATAGATAGATAGACAGATAGATAGATATATAGATAGATAGTAGATAGATAGATATAATCAGATAGATAGATAGATAGATAGATAATATGATCTAGATATAGATAGATAGATAGACAGACAAACAGGCAGATACATACATAGATAGATAGATAGATAGATAGATAGATAGATAGATAGATAGATAGATAGATAGATAGATAGATAGATAGATAGATAGATAGTAGATAGATACAGACAGAAGACAGCAGATGATAGATAGATAGATAGATAGATAGATAGATAGATAGATAGATAGATAGATAGATAGATGCAAAGAGGTTCTATTTATTTGAAATGACAGGCGATTATACAAATACATTCCTTAAGTTACAAGAACATTAAGTTCTCTTCGGTCTTAGGCTGTGATTCCACCATTTAACACTAGATGGCAGTAAGTTTCTAATCCAGAGGCAAACTTTTTTTTTAGGGTTTTTTTTTGGAGCCCTAAAGAAATACTTGGCAGTGAATATTGATCATTTGCACCGATTTGTTTTTTTTTTTTGTTTGTTTATTTTACGTTTTTACGATGTTGCTTTTTATTAATTATATAAAATGCACACAAAATATTTCAACAACAACTGTGACCTAAATGAAGCAGAGACTCCAAACTAATATAATGCAATTATATTTCATTATTATTCCGTTTTTAAACAACCGTAAAAAAAAAACGGTTTTGGATGCTTTTAACCAACGTACTTTCAACATCTCATCGCCGCACCAGAACTATTTATTTTGACTTCCCACCCACTCCCCAAGGCGTCCTGCCCAGTCCTGCCTCTTCCCACATTTGTTTATGCCTGGGATCTTTTTGTTTGTTCTGTTTCTAAAAATACAACCAAAAATCATAATTTAAACCACAGACTGGAACCAAAGCTTTGAGTGAAAATACGTTAAAAAAAAAGCTTTACGAGAGATCTTTCTCAGCTGCATTTTTTTAGTATTTAACACTATTGTTTTTTTTTTACTGTTCTCAAACGAAGTGCTAGTACGAACACACACAAAGCTGCTAGAAACAAACAAACTAGCCAAAACAAAAAGAGAGAGTAGCTGGCAACTAGACAAGAAAGCAACAACACTAAACAATGAAACAAACAAGTAGACAAAACACAGCAAAACAAGCAAAAATGAGAAAAAAAACACGAAAAAAAACACAAGCAAAACATGCAAACTAGCAAAACACACAAAACACGCAAAAACACGCAAACCCCCCCCCCCAAAAAACGCAAAAAAAGCACGCAGCGAAACACATAAACTAGCAAAATACACAAAAATACCCAGAAAAACACGCAAAAACACGCAAACCAAACCCCCCCCCAAAAAACGCAAAAAACAAAAAAAGCACGCAGCAAAACACGCAAACTAGCAAAACACACAAAAACACAACAGCAAACACGCACAAACACGCAAACCCCCCCCCCCCCAAAACCCCCCCCCCCCCAAAAAAACGCAAAAAAAAAAAAAAACCACACACAAAAACTTGCAAAACACGCAAAAAACATGCAGCTAAACACGCAAACTAGCAAAACACACAAAAGCACACAGCAAACCATGCACCCCCCACCAAAAATACGCAAAAAAAACATGCAGCAACAAAACAAACACGCAAACTAGCAAAACACACAAACCACACCGCAAACACCCCCAACCCCCCCCCCCCAAAAAAAAACACGCAAAAAAAGCACGCAGCAAAACACACAAACTAGCAAGACAACGCAAAACACATAGCAAAACATGCCCCCCCCCCCAAAAAAAAAACAAAAAAAAACCACACAGCAAAAACTTGCAAAACACGCAAAATCACACAAAAAACATGCAGCTAAACACGCAAACTAGCAAAACACACAAAAGCACACAGCAAACCATGCACTCCCCACCGAAAATACGCAAAAAAACATGCAACAAAACACGCAAACTAGCAAAAACACACAGCAAAACTAGGTTTTCGTTCTCGCCTTGGCAGGGCTTCAGGTTGCTGCTTTAAAACAGGCTGCTTTCAAAAGTGTTAAAATGTGCCCTTTTTTTGTTGTTTTTTTTGTTACATTTTCATGTCCGTATTTTGCACCATAAGTGGGTTTTAATGGACGCTTCGTGTGTTTTGACGCTGGAGTTGGACGACTGGTGAAAATCAACTTGAGGTGCATTCTGATGTTTTCCAGGTCACTGTGGAGTACATGAAGCTCGGTCCTTCACTGCTGCTGACGCTCTCTTTACTCAGATGTGGACTGACAGTAAGACTTGCTTATTGATTATTAAAAAGCTTAGTAAAAAAGCTATCGACATTGTTGTTGTCGTTGTTGTTGTTGTCGTCTCTTCGGTAAACAGCACCGACCGTTCTCCAATCTCTAGAACCATTGGAGAAAAATATTTTGATTTGAGCCTGGATATATATATATATATGAATGAATCAGTGGCTACTTTTCCTTGAACGCTACTTGAAGGGTGAAGTCCGGGCAGCATCTCGTGAGCACGCCAACCTGAACGCCACTTTCCGATCCAATGGCACCGTTACTGACGACTGCAACTTGAGCCCGGAGGCTCAGCGGGCAGTCGGTGGCGCTATAACGCAACTCGGACTAAAGCTACTGGAGAATCTGCAGCCCGGAAGCGAGCATCCGAATGTGGTTCTGTCTCCACTCAGCATTTCACTCGCTCTGTCCCAGTTAGCGCTGGGTACGTGGCGCTGCCGTTTTTCACGCTGCCGTTTTTCAATTTCAATTTATTTTTTAACGTATAAAAAAAAAAAAAAAACGTATGCATTGTGTTGATCAGGTGCCAGGAACGAAACCGAGAAGCAACTGTTGGGAGCTTTAGGTGCAGATTTGCCGGCCGACTATTATAAAACTTTAAGCTGCCTCCAAGAACACCTGATGGTCAAAGCCGTCAAAGTGGCGTCTCGTATCTACCTCAAACCAGGTAAAGGCGGGTTTTCACCATTCGAGTTATTTATTTATTTATTTATTTATTTATTTATTTCCGCTTTTCTTTTTTTCCGCACTCAGGCTTTGACCCGAGGAAGGACTTCCTGGAGCGATCCCTTCAGCTGTTCAGATCGGCCCCCGCCCCTCTTACCTCTGTCGAAGGAGTGAATCAGTGGGTCAAGGAGGCGACGGACGATCACATCGACAACTTCCTGTCCATCCTTCCGCCCAGCGTGGCCTTGATGCTGATCAACGCCGTCCATTTTAAAGGCAAGTCGTAAGGGAGGTGGCGGTGGCTTAGTGGTTAAGGTGTTGGACTCTGGAACAGAAGATCGCAGGTTCAAACACCACAACCACCAAGCTACCACCAGTGGGGCCCTTGAGCAAGGCCCTTAACCCTCAATTGCTCAGTTGTAAGTCGCTCTGGATAAAATACAAATATTACGGTGGTTTAGTGGTTAGCACGTTCGCCTCACACCCAGCCAGGGTTCGATTCCCATCTCGGCCATGTGTGTGTGTGAGTTTGTGCATGTTCTCCCCGTGCCTCAGGGGGTTTTTTTCTCCGGGTTCTCCGGTTTCCTCCCCCGGTACCAAAAACATGCACGGTAGGTTGATTGGCAAAATTGGAAAATTGTCCCTAGTGTATGAATGTGTGTGTGTGTGTGTGTGTGTGTGTGTGTGTGTGTCCTGTGATGGGTTGGCATTCCATCCAGGGTGTAAACCTGCCTTAATGAACATAGACGCCTGAGATAGACACAGACTCCCCGTGACCCGAGGGAAGATCGGATATACCGGTAGAAGATGAATGAATGAATGAATGAATAATAGAATACTAATAAAAAAAAAATAAGTGAAAAAAATTGGAGGAAGAAACAAAATACAAAACAGGAATAAAATACAAGTTTAAACAGATATTTACGAAATGGAAAAACATTACGATAAAATATGTGTTATTGTCGATATCGAAATGTCGATAAAAAACGGTTGTGAAATGACCATTAAACATATCACGCCAATAAAACTCGTCCTCTCCCGATAAGTCATTAAATAAAAATGGAGACAGATATCGGCACGCTTACATGCGTTAGCTGTTTTTATTAGTAATCGGAGACGTAGGCGCGTTATTAAAGCGTTAACGGCGAGGAGATCCCGCTATAGTTGGGAGTGGCCACGTATGCGCTTGTTTCCTGGGAGGTAAATAGTGCACGATTTCATGGAGCGCCTGTGGATTCGGAAATTCCGGATGAACGCGCCTGCTTGTTTCGAGCGGTGCAGTGCGATAGCGCCTCTTATAGGTAGATCATGTGACCCGGAAATGTGGAGAAAAAACTTCCCGTTACAGTTTTGCGAATTATTCCTTTTTTTCCATCGTCTAAAAAAAAAAACACCTCATGCAAGCGCACATATTGGGAGGGTTTAGCTCAGTGGTCTAAGGCGCCGGGCTGCTGATCGGAAGATCCGGGTTCGAGCCCCGGTATGGCCAAGTTGCCGCCCTTGGGTCCTTGAGCAAGACCCTTAACCCTCTCCAGGGGTGCCGTATCATGTCTGATACCCTGCGCTCTGACCCCAGCTACCAACATCAACCTGGGATATGCGAAGAAAAGAATTTCACTGTGATGTAATGTATATGTGACTAATAAAGGCAATTATATTATTATTATTATTATTATTATATTTTTTTGCGATAAATATGCTAAAAATATTTTTAACGAATTTTCCGAATTTTCTCTGAGGTCCTAAATAGTGCGGAAACGAACCAGAAGTGTGCCCCGCGAGCTCGGGAGATCCCGACTGTGTTTTTTATTGGTTGTTGTTTGTTTATTGTTTTGTTTATTTGTTGGTTATACCTGTTCGTTGACGTGTCTTTAAGTGTATAGAAACTAATAATAAATAAATAAATAAATAAATAAATAAATAAGCTTATGACGAATTGCCTTTACTTCCTTACTGTGCACCTCTGTAGACTGCATTGTTTTCACTGATGAATTAAATGCAATATATATATATATATAAATATCTATATATATATATATATATATATATATATATATATATATTAGCAACTTTCACGAGCTCTTGTGTTTGGTCCTTCAGAAGAGTGGAAGTCTCGCTTTGACGCACGCTTTACTACCAAGGATCTTTTCTACATTGACAGACAGACATCTGTGAAGGTGGACATGATGATGGGATCGAAATATCCTCTCAGCATGTTTGTGGATGGAGAACGAGGCATACAGGTACAGTGTTACCAAAACACCGACAACTTTGTTCCATAGCGACATTACAGCCGAAATATAGACCACTGTGCGTCATACGTCCGATGATCAGATCAGGACCAGGCGATGATTGTTTGTCGTCTATTATAATATTATATTATAATAGAATACAGCGAGTCATTAATAGAACCCGAGGACAAAACATCTCTTTGTCCTTCCACATGCTAGTAAAGCCTTTTTTTTTTTAAGTAGCGCCGAGTACCATCTTAATTCTATCGATTCCGAACAGTGTTTCTGGATGCTGGGGTTAGCCATGATACCTAGGGATACAGAGGGTTAAAGGCCTTGCTCTAGGACCCTAGGAAGATCGGATAAAGCCGTAGAAGATGAATGAATGAATAATAGAATACTAATAAAATAAAATAATGAAATAAACAAAATACAAAACAGGAATAAAATACAAGTTTAAACAGATATTTACGAAATGGAAAAACATTACGGTAAAATATGTGTTATTGTCGATATCGAAAAAACGGTCGTGAAATGACGGTGTTTCCATTAAACTTATCACATGCTAGTAAAGCGTTTTTTTTTAACTAGCGCCGAGTACCATCTTAATTCTATCGATTCCGAACAGTGTTTTGGATGCTGGGGTTAGCCATTATACCTAGCGCCCCCTGGAGCACAGAAGGTTAAAGGCCTTGCTCTAGGACCATGAGGGTATCGGCAGCTTGGTGATACCGGGGTTCGAACCCCCGACTTTCCGTTCGGTAGCCTGGCATCTTAAACCACTGAGCTAAAACCCTCCTACCCAAGATGTCATGACACCGTAGTTTATTAAATTAGTTTATTACAATAATTCCACTTTTTTTTTTACAAAGCGTAGCCACATTTCTGAAATTTCACATTTCGCACTAAAACTCGTCCTCTCGCGATAAGTCATTCAAAAAAATGGAGACAGATATCGGCACGCTTACATGCGTTAGCTGTTTTTAATTAGTCATCGGAGACGTAGGCGCGTTATTAAAGCGTTAACGGCGAGGCGATCCCGCTATAGTTGGGCGTGGCCACGTATGCTCTTGTTCTGGGAGGTAAACATGCACGGTAGGTTGATTGGCACCTTGGAAAATTGTCCCTAGTGTATGAATGTGTGTGTGTGTGTGAATGTGTGTGAGTGTGTGTGTGTGTGTGTCCTGTGATGGGTTGGCATTCCATCCAGGGTGTATCCTGCCTTAATGCCCATAGACGCCTGAGATAGTTGGGCGTGGCCACGTATGCTCTTGTTCTGGGAGGTAATAGTGCACGATTTCATGGAGCGCCTGTGGATTCGGAAATCCCGTATGAACGCGTCCACTTGTTTCGAGCGGTGCAGTGCGATAGCGCCTCTTATAGGTAGATCATTTCCGTTACAGTTTTGCAAATTATTCCTTTTTTGCATCGGCTAAAAAAAAAAAAAAAAAAAAAAAAAACACCTCACGTGAGCGTAAAATGTTTTTTGCTATACACGTGTGTTTTTGCGAATTTGACGCATTTTAATTCGCGCATTTAATTACATTTGAGCACTTCCTGCCGTAAAACAACGTTTAGATTACTACATAAGGTCCTGGAAGATTGGATGCACAAAAGGTCCTGGAAGGTGGGAAAAAAAAAAAAGCACCCGTGAATTTTTTGCCTGAGTTACCAAACATTTCCTGTCAGCTCGATTTAGTTTCACTTGCAAGCCAAAGTGTCCAGAGCTGAACTTCTTTCCTCGTTGAAGTGTAAAGTCAAGAATGCTGGAAAAGCCGATTCAGCACTTTCCCCAAGTCCGGAGCCAAAGTCGGTCCCAGTGATCTTATTTTTCCCTTTTTCCTGGTGAACATTTCCCAGACGCCGCAGTGTTCTGCTGCAATATCGCACGTCTCTTCCTTTTCAGAAAGTAAACAACGACAAAATATTCACTCATTCCTCGGATGTTCTTCTCCCTTTCTTTCTTTCCCTTTTTTTTTATCCCCCTACTATTCTCCTAATAATTTCCCCTCTCTCCCATCTAGGTTGCTCGATTCCCTTTTCAGGGGAACATGAGCTTCCTGGTGGTCATGCCGATGCCGTCAGGGAATTTGTCACGTGCGGCAGCCAACCTCAACATCTCGGAGCTGTACCGGCGGCTCCCGAGCGAGATCCCGATGCTCGTCAAGCTGCCCAAGTTCAAACTGGAATACAAACAGGATTTGCAGCACGCGCTGACGAGCATGGGTACGAGATTTCACCTCAGAGCTCCGGGTTCTCATTTCTCCGGATGGAAAACGTTTATCAAGAGGAAAAGACATTTACATTTACGGCATTTGGCAGACGCCCTTTTCCAGAGAGACTTACAACTGAGCAATTGAGGGTTGAGGGCCTTGCTCAAGGGCCCACTAGTGGTAGCTTGGTGGTTGTGGGGATTGAACCTGCGATCTTCTGGTCCAGAGGTCAACGCCTTAACCACTAAGCCACCACCTCCCACGCCACAGGTTCATCCAAAGAGGATCTGAAAAAGTAAAAGTATATATACCAATATACCAATTGCTAAAAATTAATAATAAAAGTCTCTCACTGGCAATATATATACAGCGAGGGAAGGGGTGGGAAAACTACGTCCCGCGGGCCGCATCCGGCCCCCGTGGTCGTTTCAATCCGGCACTATTAGCACAGAATGATCCAAATCAAACCATATCATAATTATAACAGCATTCATTCGTCCTGTCATTTTCTGACCTTCCACCAGATGGCGCATTAGGCACATTAACATTACTGCTAAGTAATGTGCCTTTTATATGGTTATGTTTGATATGTATGCATCTGGTATGCATACATGTCATACATACCACAGGGAGGTCGTATAGCCCATTGGTTAAGGTGTTGGACTCTGGACCGGAAGATCACGGGTTCAAACCCCACCACCATCAAGCTGGGCCCTTGAGCAAGGCCCTTAACCCTCAATTGCTCAGTTGTAAGTCGCTCTGGATAAGGGCCTCTGGAAAATGGTGTAAATGTAAATGTTAAGGTGTTGGACCGGAAGATCACAGGTTCAAACCCCACCACCATCAAGCTGCCACTAGTGGGCCCTTGAGCAAGGCCCTTAACCCTCAATTGCTCAGTTGTAAGTCGCTCTGGATAAAGGCGTCTGCCGAATGCTGTAAATGTAAATGTTTGCAATTTTAAAAGTCAGAGTGGCCCCTGAGCCGAAAAAAAGTTGGCCCCGCCCCCTGAGCTAGGGAAATGTCGGGCCCCAATGGCATCTTCAACAGAGGTACCAAATGTAATTGTTGACGCTGATGAAGGTATAGTGGAGTAAATATTACATTTACTCGTGAATGTAGTTGGGAAGGTAAAACTAGAAGGAAGTTCCAAAAAAAAGTGCACCCTCCGTTGTTCATTTACCATTTTCATTTGCGTCTGATTCCCTCGTCCAGGTTTGGGTGCGCTCTTCTCCGACCCGGACCTGTCTGGTATTTCAGAAGGCCCTCTTGTAGTGTCCGGTGTGCAGCACGCCTCCAGCATCGAGCTGAACGAAGAGGGCGCTCAAGCCTCGGCCGCTACCTCGGTCACCCTGGTGCGCACCGTCCCCATTTTCGCAGTCAACATGCCGTTCGTCTTCGCCATAGTGGACGACGTCTCGCACGCGCCCCTCTTCCTCGGGACGGTCACCAACCCCAACCCTGGCGCCACGGCCGAATTGAGCGACGACCCCGAAATCTTACGCTTCCTCAGCAGCAACGCGCCAAGCGACAAAGCTCAGAATGATGACCCGTATTGGGATAACATGCTCCACGACGAGTCTCAATGAACCCGAGAGCAAAAAAAATAAAGGGCAGAGTTATTTGAGGGGGAGACCGGCCTGAGTGGAGCACACAAATGCATGGACCTCGCCATAATCCATACGCTGTACCTACACATGCACGTTTTTTGTTTTTGTTTTTGTTTTTTTTTTTGTTTTTTTTATGATGATCCGATCAGCCGTAATGCCACAGGACATGTTTTTCTTTATTTTAACAAACCTTGATATTTAAAGTATGAAAAAAAGGTATTTAAAGCAAAACATGAGTTTTATATTCCATTTGTAATGAGATGTCAATCAGATATCCAGTCATATATACATGTTATATTTGTTTTTTTTGTTTTTGTTTTTCCCCTGATGAGAAACTGCATGTTGTCGGGAGGTGGAGGCGATGTAGCTGTTTCTCCTTCTCTGGTCAGGAAGTGAAAGTGTAGCAATTAAAATGTCACAAGGTCACAAATCAGTTCTGAAATTGCATCTGTGTAAATTATAATAACGCTGGTTTTACTGTAATTTTCTGTAATTGTATATATATATATATATATATATATATATATATAGATATATATATATATATATAGATATATATAATATATATATATATATATATATATATATATAATATGTACAAATTATATATTAATTAATTAATTAATTAATATTCTTCTTCGGGGAGATCTCAACATGCAAACTCCACACACACATGGCCGAGACGGGAATCAAACCCGGACCCTGGCGGTGTGAGGCCCGTTGTAAAATGACATTCATTCATTCATTCATCTTCTACAGCTTTATCCGATCTTCCCTCGGGTCACGGGGACCACGTCTGTGTCTATCTCAGGCGTCTATGGGCATTAAGGCAGGATACACCCTGGATGGAATGCCAACTCACGCATGGTGACACCACTCGCATGGCACACACACACACACACACATTGGACATCACACACACACACACACACACACACACACACACACACACACACACACACACACACACATTCATACACTAGGGACAATTTTCCAAGGTGCCAATCAACCTACCGTGCATGTTTTTGGACCGGGGAGGAAACCGGAGAAACCCGGAGAAAAAAACCCTGAGAAAAAACCCCTGAGGCACGGGGAGAACATGCAAACTCCACAGACACACACATGGCCGAGACGGGAATCGAACCCGGACCCTGGAGGTGTGAGGCGAATTACTAAGCCACCGTGCCCCTCTTATTATTATATTATAATTATATTTATATATATATATATATATATATATATATATATATATATATATATATATATATATATATCAGTACAGTACAGTGCAAAGATTTTCTAGCAAGAATGAAGAAATGCTGTAAAGTACATATGCCTTCAATATTTGCACACTTTATACGCTTGCACAAAGGCAGGGATTTTGTAGGACCAAAATCAGGTGTTTGATTTACCAAATATATTTCCTCTATTTCATACGTAGATGTTATAAAACACTGTTATCGCAGATAAACCACAGTCATTAACTAAAACAGAAACAGCTGTGTAGGTGCATCAGCCTGGACGAGGGAGATCCAAACTACTATTTTAATAATGATGCACATAACGGCTCGTTTTAGCGCTAAAACATCTACTAAACATCGTATAGTCGACTACCCACACTATATATTCCTTTTAGCTCAGTGTCAAACACCTGCTTATGCTCTTGTATGACAAAAGAATAATAATAATAATAATAATAATAATAATAATAATAAAAAGAGCACGCTGCCTTTGTCACACTTTCATCACACCATTCTTTTCTTCATCTTGCTTGGAAGTCAGAGCAAGGGCCAATCATGATAAATCCTCCCTGGTCCCTAAAGAGAGGGGTAAAGGATTACTCAATGGAGAGAGACAGAGCGTGACAGTGCTAGGGATCGAATTCTTGACCTTCTGCTCAGTAATCGCCACAAACAAAGTAAACAGTGTTGGCTAATTACACAAGTGGACGTGGAATGCATTTATGTGGAGCTAGAAATGATTAACTTTGATCCAAATGGCCTACAATGTATGGCTGTGTCATTTTATTTGTGTAGCACATATATATATATATATATATATATATATATATAAGTTATACGCACGGTAGGTTGATTAACCTTGGAAAATTGTCTCTAGTGTATGAATGTGTGTGTGAGTGTGTGTGTCCTGTGATGGGTTGGCATTCCATCCAGGGTGTATCCTGCCTTAATGCCCATAGACGCCTGAGATAGACACAGACTCCCCGTGACCCGAGGGAAGATCGGATAAAGCTGTAGAAGATGAATGAATGAATGAATGAATGAATGTCATTTTACAACGGGCACGTGTGGGTTTAGTGGTTAGCATGTTCGCCTCACACCGCCAGGGTCCGGGTTCGATTCCCGTCTCGGCCATGCCATGTGTGTGTGGAGTTTGCATGTTCTCCCCGTGCCTCAGGGGTTTTTTCTCCGGGTTCTCCGGTTTCCTCCCGGTCCAAAAACATGCACGGTAGGTTGATTGGCACCTTGAAAATTGTCCCTAGTGTATGATTGTGTGAGTGTGTGTGTGTGTGTGTGCCCTGCGATGGGTTGGCATTCCATTCAGGGTGTATCCTGCCTTAATGCCCATAGACGCCTGAGATAGGCACAGACTCCCCGTGACCCGAGGGAAGATCGGATAAAGCTGTAGAAGATGAATGAATGAATGAATGTCATTTTACAACGGGCGTGTGGTTTAGTGGTTAGCACGTTCGCCTCACACCGCCAGGGTCCGGGTTTGATTCCCGTCTCGGCCATGTGTGTGTGGAGTTTGCATGTTCTCCCCGTGCCTCAGGGGTTTTTTCTCCGGGTTCTCCGGTTTCCTCCCGGTCCAAAAACATGCACGGTAGGTTGATTGGCACCTTGAAAATTGTCCCTAGTGTATGAATGTGTGTGTGTGTGTGTGTGTTGCCCTGCGATGGGTTGGCATTCCATCCAGGGTGTATCCTGCCTTAATGCCCATAGACGCCTGAGATAGACACAGACTCCCCGTGACCCGAGGGAAGATCGGATAAAGTGGTAGAAGATGAGATGAAGATGAATGAATGAATATAATATATATATATATATATATATATATATATATATATATATATATATATATATATATATATATATATATATATATATATATATATATATATATATATATATAAACCTAAAGAAGTTTCAACACCGTAACCACCATTAGAATTATATATTAGCTGGACATATCGCACAAGAAACCTGTGCAACATAGAACTAAGGTGTGATTTAAAACACACCCCTGTGCTACAGATGCCCAGAACAGACTGTTCTTGTTAACAGCCTGAAATGCAACCCAGAGCTTGAGGTCGAATTCTCGAGAAGAGAATCCGCAAAACGTTTCTGACTTCGAAGATTTGAACAGTAATTTTCTGTCCTGCGGTGGAAGTGAAAACCGAACAACGTAAACAAACTGTCTCTGTAAATGTGTGGTTGCATTTGGGTGGTCAGAACCCTTTGTATTGAGCTTACAGTGTACATTGGAAGGATGGAGATGGGTGGATCGTAAACACAGTCGATACCGTGCACGCTGTGGTTTGAAGTGTATATGGTTCAGTGTTCACGTTTGAACTGCTGGAAAAAGTAAGGAGCGCATTAAGTATTAATACATAATATATATAATATATATATTAAAGGAGCGCAAGTAAGTATTAAGGAACATTATATATAAGTGTATATATAGAATACATCATGGCTTTCAACACAAATGATGTCAGAAATAACGAGTGAAAAGCGGAAACATGTGATCTATTTTTTATTCCTTAATAGGCAAAGATTTATAACACTTTTTTTAATTAGATATATACTATTATTCCAATAAGTTACTTTCTAAATGCTGCGAATTGATATGGCCATTATACCAAAATACAGTTAATAATTCCCTAGTGGCCAAATATAGTAACTGCAACAAGGATGATCACTGGGGCAGGAATCATGCTGCCCCTTGCTTGTTTTATTCATTCCTTCATTCATCTTCTACCGCTTTATCCGATCTTCCCTCGGGTCACGGGGAGTATTTGAATATCTCGGGGGTCTATGGGCATTAAGGCAGGATACACCCTGGATGGAATGCCAACCCATCACAGGGGACACACACACACTCACATTCACACACACACACACACACACATTCATACACTAGGGACAATTTTCCAAGGTGCCAATCAACCTAACGTGCATGTTTTTGGACTGGGAGGAAACCGGAAAACCCGGAGAAAAAAAACCCTGAGGCACGGGGAGAACATGCAAACTCCACACACACACATGGCCGAGACGGGAATCGAACCCGGACCCTGGAGGTGTGAGGCGAACGTGATAACCACTAAACCGCTGTGGCCCCCTTTGCTTGTTTTATTTTAGTGTTCAAAACAGGTGTAAACCTTTTTTTTTATGACCCGGTTACACTTTCGCCGAATTTGCACAAAAGCACACAAAGTGCAATATGCACGGAAGACGACGCAGGTTAATATTGATGCTTCTGCTTGAGATGATGTATGAACTGTGGCTACAGTGGAATGATAATTGCTTTAGTAATGACATTCATTCATGCAGTCTGAGATTCTTGTTTTTGATACATCTTGTTATTTCTGTATAATACTGATGGTTTCTAGAGCGTCATCATATTGCAGTCATGAGGCGGACTGATACAGGTAGGACATTACCGAAGGCCTTGGTATCAGGTAGAGCGGGGCAATCAATCGTCATTATTTATTCGTTTGAGTTTAAGGTTTATGTTGAAAATTAGAAAAAATCTATTTTACTATTCCACCTTGGTTTGGCACAGATAGCTTCCGTAGTTCTTACAGTTACGAAATACATGGCGGCGCTCTGACGAATCCGAAGAGCTCGTTTCCAAGGTAGGCGCGGTTTCATCAGTCGTATGGAAATGCTTATCGGTTTTCCCGACGTTCAACAAGCCAAAGCCCCGCAGTAAAATTCCGTGGCGACTAAAGAAAGAAGCACGACTCATTTATTCCAGCACCTCAAACGCAACCACGTTGTTGAATGTGGAGGCGTGTGCTTCCCTGCGGGATAAACACGACAGCAACACCCTCTAAAAACAGGTTAAAAATAGCAGACACATTTCCCCCACTGTATCCAAAAATCGAATTTAACCGTATTAAAAAAAAATCGGAGATTCAATTTAAATGACATATCGCCCAGCTCTAGTATCAGGTATCAAGGCTTTACGGTTTCGTTCCGCGACACCTTTTGATTCCCGAGTCGATTCTTTCGAACGAGTCATTGGCGGAGTCGCAACAGGACCGTGCGCGGTGAGAAGCACAGCAGCGGCTCCTAAAACAAAAAACACTGCGATATTTGGCCCAGAACAGGTCAGTATTTCACTGTGCATGACTTATTTTATCTCTGAAATCTTCCAAGTGTCCTGTTTTCGTGTTTTTTTTTTGAAGTGCTATCGGTGTTGCTAGAAGATGACGTGGAGAGTTATGAATGAAGATTTCGTCCTGCAGAATCTTTCCATCCATGCAGAGATCCGTCTATTATAATGGAGATATGCTTTTCAATCCAGAATTTTTGCTTTTCACAGGGATAAACCCATGCACATGCATGGAATTAAAGAAACAAGCCTTTGTATAAATGATGGATCTAATGGTGGCTTCAGTCTGATTTTATAATATAATAATATAATTGCCTTTATTGGTCACGTAACCATTACAGCACAGTGAAATTCTTTTCTTCGCATATCGCAGCTTGATGTTGGTAGCTGGGGTCAGAGCGCAGGGTCAGAGCCATGAAACGGCGCCCCTGGAGCACAGAGGGTTAAGGGTCTTGGTCAAGGACCCAAGGGCGGCAGCTTGGCCATACCGGGGCTCGAACCCGGATCTTCCGATCAGCAGCCCAGCACCTTAAACCACTGAGCTACCCCCCCTCCCAAAAGAACCCGCCCCAAAACCCCCCCCACCCCCACCCCCCAAAAAGTTCCCTTGCGTTTAATTTTCTCTTTTCTCTTGCATGTGCGATAACCATGCGTTCCATTCCATCACCAACAGATTTATTCCATGTACATGCAATAGTTAAAAGCATCTACGCACCATTTCTGTATTTATTTCAGAATAAGCTTTTTTTCCCCCTTCCCACAATGTCTCATTCACTAAACTCTAATCAGATTTCTCCATAGTAATTGTAGTAATTGCAACAGTCTTGCTTACATAACTGTGGCCCGAATTTTCAGAGCAGCATGTGCTGCCAATCACTTTTTGCAAGTGGAGCGATTGCTTCCCGTAGTGGAGTTCATGCAGTGCTGCAGGGACGAGGGCTTGGGCAGATGGCCTGAGATGGGGAGGGTGGGATATGGCTTCTGTTTCTGTGATGGATAGTCATCATTCTCCCAGCAGAAAATTCTCCGCCAGCTCTAATGACGAACAGATGTGCTCCTGAAACATCAGCATTGAAAGAGAGAGAGTGTGTGTGTGTGTGTGTGTGTGTGTGTGTGTGTGTGTGTGTGTGGTATGCATTGGAAAATCTTGCAGAGGCACCCTCTTGACAGTATTCCTAAATATATGGTCAGAAGCAAGGTTTTTTCCGTAATGTGTTTTTTTTTTTAGACGTGCACACACACACACACACACACACTACACACTACACACACACACAAATCATACATATACACATATATATATATATATATATATATACTATATATATATATATATATATAATATATATATATATATATATATATATGTATCTATACATTTATTTATATTTATATATATATATATATATATATATTATATATAATATAAATACATGTAGATAAATATAACTATATAATCAATCAACTACAAATATTTACTATATTATATTGCTCTCAATGCACTGTGCAGTTTCATGTGTAAAAACAAACAGCATGTGGTGCCTGTGTTTGTCCTCTAGAGGCCGCTCTTGTAATAGTAGCGGACCTTTTAAACCGTTTCCGACTGGAAAAACTATTCGTATGTATTTTTAATTATCAAAAGGTACATAGCTCAACCTGAATGATCACAAATCCTACCACTACCCAGCTGCTTCTAGTGGGCCCTTGAGCATGGCCCTTAACTATCAACTCGTAAGTCGTTCTGGATAAAGGCGTCTGCCAAAATGCCATAAATGGTGAAACATATATGATAATTGGGACATTGTTATATAGCCTTAATAAATCCTCTTATTTTATGGAGTCCTCTGGACCAGAAAATGAACTTGAAATGGCCCTTGATCAAGGCCCTCAATTGCTCAGTTGTAAGTGTGAATAGATATAATCACAAATGTACATTACAAACAGAGTAAATTATTTATTTA
>JACRUU010000024.1:3985812-4028312 GCA_030449085.1 Kryptopterus vitreolus
TACCGCGTGAACCGCCCCTTCGTCTTCCTGATCCGCGACGAGCCGTCAGGCGCGCTCCTGTTCATCGGAAAGGTACTCAACCCGCGCGACCTGGCGAGTGTATGAGAGCAGCCTGCATGCACACACACACACACACACACACACACACACATACATATATATATATAATATATATATATATATATATATATATATATATATATATATATATATATATATATATATATATATATATATATATATATATAAACGCTATTCGTCGATATTCCATTGAGCTTTTATACTAACATCAGGCTTAATAGAGACAACAACAACCCATTTAAAACGCGTTTACAGTGCAGGAATAAAAGAAAACAAATATCACATACAAGATACACACAAACATAATGAATATGAACGTCCTCCTCAAAATGAAGGGGGGGGAAAATCCAACATATATCAGTCTTTACATTTAATACAAAGCACATAAGAGATTCCCGTCAGATCGCTCTTATTAGCGAAAAGAATGGATTTGGTTCATGTATTTGTGAATCATTTTAACCCGAACGTATCACCAGATTAACGCCGCATTTGAATGGTTTTCCGTAGGAAACATTTTTTTGCATTTGAGATTCTGCATTTGAGTGCTTTGTTGATTATTTTCAGTTACGCATGCATGTTTTTTTTTTAATATATATAAGCGATTGTATATTTACCAGCAGAACTAATCTGAATTTGTATATTAAGAGAAAGAAAATAAAAAGAATAAAAAATAAAATGGTGGGGATGTTCTTTGGCCTTTTTATGAATTTTTTTTTAAACGCACATTACTAAATATTCGGAAATGTAGCGATAATGTTGTGGACAATCCCTTGTTATTCTTTTTTGCTTTTATGCAATATTTACATTAAGGGCATTTGGCGGATGCTCAAAAAAGGCGCGTAATTACCTCATTTACTCTATACAATTAAGCAGTTCATTAATTCGTTCATCTTCTAGCGCTTTATCCGATCTTCCCTTGGGTCACGGGGAGTCTGTGCCTATCTCAGGAGTCTATGGGCATTAAGGCAGGATACACCCTGGATGGAATGCCAACCCATCGCAGGACACACACACACACACTCACACACACACTCATACACTAGGGACAATTTTCCAAGGTGCCAACCAACCTACCGTGCATGTTTTTGGACCGGGGGAGGAAACCGGAGAACCCGGAGAAAAACCCCCTGAGACACGGGGAGAACATGCACAAACTCCACACACACACATGGCCGAGACGGGAATCGAACCCGGACCCAGCCGACAAGTTTAGCTGTTTTGCTTTTAAAACCCACCTTTCCTCCATCTACACTTGCACGTGCATTCGTACCGTTTGGTCGACTTCTCCGGAACAGACATTCACATGCATTTGTTGGGGAAGAAATCCCCTTTAGGGGACGCCACAGAGTATCATCCTTCTCCACGCCACCCTGTTCCTGTAAATCTGCCTCTTTCACCCTAAACTACCTGCATGTCTTCCCTCGCCACATCCGTAAACCTCGTCCTCCTCCACTTCCTTCTTCTTTTTTTTCCCCTCCTGACCGGTACCTCCGCCCTCAGCATTCTTCTCCCTCTGTCCCCCATGTCCCTCCATCTCCATCTCTCCTCCATCACATAAACCTCTTGGTTTATTATATTTGGTTTGACGGGGTCGTTGTATTACCTGGAGAGAGTGATAATGGGGAATGGGGATGTTCACACAGCACATGGTCAAGCGGAATATTTGAGAAATATTTGTCCGTACAGTGGTGTATTGTGTTTATATACATTCTTTTTAAATACGAGCTCTGCGTATCTAAAAAAATAAATAGATAAATCAGCACAGAGAAAGGATTGATGAATAAATGCCTGTGCACTTAGAGGAATAAGTTAATAATAATAATCATTAAAAGACAGAGTAAGCTCATGCATGCCTCTTTGTATTTACACCATCATTCCCATCAATGCATTTGTTTCCTCTCTATCGCTGTTCCTCTTTCATTTTTTTCAATAAAAAAGGTTATGTGTGTGTATGTGTTTGTATATATCTATACATATTTTCAAGTGGGCATCGTGTGCAAGTTGGTATTTGTATCAGGGACATTTTAAACACTAGACAAACACCTGCACACTTTAAAACAAGGACATAAGTTTGCACACATTGCACTGCCATATGTGCCACATACCATCCTTTATCCATCCTATTCTACGTTTTTAATTCTTATCCTTTTTTCTTTTTTTTATATTATTTTTATTTCCATTTATATATTATTTATATTATAAATGTCCCCACTATTTATTTTTTTCCTTTATGTTTACATATTTCACTGCATGTCGTACTATGTATGAATGTTACAAATGACATTTGAATTTGAAATTTGAACATCCGTTAAATATAGAATATAGAATATATATATATATATATATATATATATATATTTTTTTTTTTTTTTTTTTAATTTATTTATTTATTTATGTTGAATTATTTGTACATTCACATACACACACACACACACACATGAATGAATGTGTGAATGTGTGAATGTATTGTGTGTGTGTGTGTGTGTGTGTGTGTGTGTGTGTGTGTGTGTGTGTGTGTCCTGCGATGGGTTGGATGGGTTGGCATTCCATCCAGGGTGTATCCTGCCTTAATGCCCATAGACGCCTGAGATAGACACAGACTCCCCGTGACCCGAGGGAAGATCGGATATAAAGCGGTAGAAGATGAATGAATGAATGAATGAATGTTTGTACACGCGGTATACTTTTATTATTTAGAAAGTGAGCATTGCGTGTAATACCTCATACGGCCAGTATGGTGTCGCCAAAATGACGGGTTTTCAGTCACGCCGCGGGATTGAGATTTTCCAAAAGGAACTTAATGTAAAACATGTGGGACTTTATAAACCCAGGTGTTATTACATCTCCTACAGTGTAATAGCAGCTCCAAAATTGTGATAAACTGCTTTTATTTCTTGGCCAAACAGGTTTTGTGTGGAAAGTTAGTGAAGATAAGGGTTTAAGAAAAGACCGGTTCAGCTCAGCAGTGATTGTATAGGATCACGTTTAGGATATCAGACATCAGAAAAGCACATGCACGGCTTTTTTCACCAAACTATATGTTCGGGTTGCGCGTTTAACTCAGGGGGACTAACACCACAACAGCCCCAAACCCCCCCCCCCCCCCCCCCCGGCTTCCCGCACGCTCACCCCCCATCCCCCCCCCCCCCCCCAAAAAAAACACCATTTGAGGCCCCACATTGCAGTACGAAGGAGATAGACGTTAGTGCATTTACATTTACAACAGCATTTGGCAGACGCCCTTATCCAGAGCGACTTACAAGTGAGCAATTGAGGGTTAAGGGCCTTGCTCAAGGGCCCACAAGTGGCAGCTTGGTGGTGGTGGGGTTTGAACCTGTGATCTTCCTGTCCAGAGTCCAACAACCTTAACCACTGGTCTATACCAGTGGATATATTTTTTTTTTTTTTTTTCCGACCCCCCCCCCCCCAGTCTCCGACATCGAGAAGCCGTCCAGACGCATACGGCCTCCGTCAAAGAAAACGGTTCCCTGTTAGAACAGGAAGTCTCATTGTTTTCATGTCAACAGTGAAGAGAGGACAGGAAATGGATCAGGGTCAAACTGTCTCGAAGACATTTTGTCTTCTTAGGCACATTTATGTTATTCTTTTGGGGGTTTTTTTTGTTCGTTGTTTTTTTTTTTTTTTTTTTTTTTTTTTTTTTAAATAAGGAGCGTTTTTAAACATTTAGAAAAAAACATTCTGCTATTTTTTTTAACATTTAAAATATTTATCTCCAAATAAAAAAATTTAAAAATTCTAGGTTGTAAATTATTATTTGTATTGTTTATTCTGCTGCTTTTTTTCATCCGTTTTTTAATCAATATTATATATTTATATTTTTTAATTTTTTCGTTGTAAAATAAAACTTTTGTTGTTTTATTTTATTTTTTCTTTTATTTATTTCATTCATTCATTCATTCATCTTCTACCGCTTTATCCGATCTTCCCTCGGGTCACGGGGAGTCTGTGTCTATCTCAGACGTCTATGGGCATTAAGGCAGGATACACCCTGGATGGAATGCCAACCCATCGCAGGACACACACTCACACACACACACTCACACACTCACATTCACACACACATTCATACACTAGGGACAATTTTCCAAGGTGCCAATCAACCTACCGTGCATGTTTTTGGACCGGGAGGAAACCGGAAACCGGAGAACCCGGAGAAAAACCCCCTGAGGCACGGGGAGAACATGTACAAACTCCACACACACATGGCCGAGACGGGAATCGAACCCAGGCCCTGGCGGTGTGAGGCGAACGTGTTAACCACTAATCCACCGTTTCTTTCATTATTCAGAATGATTGTGTTCATCTCTTCTTACTTGTTACCCCATGGAAAACATTGAATGCAGTATTTATAATATTTACTCAAACGTTTATTAGCTGTATGCTTTCTTTCTTTTCTATTGAATGCTTCATGAGCACTGCCTGCGCTGTGAATAAATGTATTCATGAATATTTTAATATTGTGCTTAATACAGGACTTACAGTGGGATCTGAAACCACTTGTGGGGGATTCAAGCAGAAAAATGGAATAATAGGAATTTGCAGTTTAACATATGTGTGCGCTGTTTACCATGTTAACGTTTCTGTGTTTATGATGAGATCCGAGTCGCTTCCACTGAATCGCATGCTCGGTCGACCGTGACGCATTTGTTCGAACTCGACCAGAAGTGGAGCATCATTACACCAACAAACATTTATTTTTCTTCTAGGAAGCACATTTGTGATGACCACATAACTGTATTCATTCATTCATTCATTCATTCATCTTCTACCCTTCTCTCTTCTAAACCCTAGCTACTAACCGCTTTATCCGATCTTCCCTCGGGTCACGGGGAGTCTGTGCCTATCTCAGGCGTCTATGGGTATTAAGGCAGGATACACCCTGGATGGAATGCCAACCCATCACAGGACACACACACACACATTCATACACTAGGGACAATTTTCCAAGGTGCATGTTTTTTGGACCGGGGAGGAAACCGGAGAACCCGGAGAGAAAAACCCCCTGATGCACGGGGAGAACAGGCAAACTCCACACACACACACACACACATGGCCGAGACGGGAATCGAACCCGATCTGCAGGATCTGGAGGATCTGGAGGATCTGCAGGACTCGTTTTGTTCGACCGAACAAATCTCCTCTATTCACATTTGGACAAGCTTTCACTTTCGGTCTGTAGCACAACACACACACACACACACACCACACACACACACACATGTGCGTCCATCTGTGTCCATTATATAAGCCTTTTCACTTTTGCTCTCCGTGTGCTTTCTTCGATCACGAATAGAAATACAGTGCAGAAGTGAAGAATGCACCGCGCTCTCCAGATAGCGCTCCAGTAAACAAACCATTTCCCTGATGTCAGATTGTGTGCTAAACGTTGACCACACACACACACACACACACACACACACACACACACACGGACACAACATGCTTTGGGATACTCGCATTTCCCATACGTGAAGGTTTCCTTTATTTTAAATGCATTGAGCAAGACCCTTAACCCACTGTGCTCCAGGGGGCGCTGTATTGTTTCATCACTGAATATTTGTTTGTTTGTTTGTTTATTAGACTTAAATCACTTTTTTTATAGGTCGCTCTGGAAATGTACCGATTGGGCACATATTGTTCTTATGAGTTGCAGATTAAAGTAACTGTGTTTTATTAATAAAGAATGTCATCCCCCCTTTTCTTCCTCCCACGATAAAATTCCCTTTCTTTCCCAATAGGAGCTGTTTTTATTTATTTATTTGTTTGTTTGTTTGTTTGTTTATTTTTATGTCCCAGTAACAGATGGTCATTGAGCAGTGTCGTATGCAACAGTAATTAGGATGGTTTAAAAAATGTGTACTTTTCTTTACCTTTCTTTTCCCTTCATTCTTTCTTCTTTATCCTTCTTTCGACTTCCTTCCTTCCCTCTTTCTTTCTTTCTTTTCCCCTCTCTTCCTCCTTTTTTCTTTTCACCTCCCGTCCTTCCCAACATTCCGCCACGAAAGCTTTCTTTCTTTTCCATCCGTCATTTCTTCCTCCCCTTGCCCTCATCCCACCTTCCGTTCCCACTCCTTTTTTTTCTTGTCCCTGAAGTCCTTTCTTTTTTTATTCCTTCCTTGGCCTTTTTTTCCTTCTTTCTTTCTTTCTTCATCTTGTGTCCTTCTATTCTTCAAGTTCCATCCTCCGTTTACTTTCTTATTCTTTCTTTCTGTTTTTCTTTCTTTCTTTCTTTCTTTCTTTCTTTATTTTCTTTCTTTCTTTCTTGCTTTCTTTCTTTATCTTTTTTCTTCTTTTGTCCTTCTATCCTTTGAGTTCCATCATCCACCTTCTTTCTTTCTTTCCTTCTTCTGTCCTTCTATTATTCAAATTCCATCCTCCATCTACTTTCTTTTTCTTTCTTTCTTTCTTTTCGATCTCATTTCTCTTTTCTTTTCTTTTCTTCTATCTTCTCTTTTTCTTGACTTTTATCTATCTTACTTCCACCGTCGTTTTGTCTTTTTTCTTTCTTTCTTCCTGTCTTTCTTTCTTTCTTTATTATTTTTTCTTTTCTTTCTTTCTTGTCCTTTCCATTCTTTGAGTTTCTCATCCCACCATCCACCTTCGTTCTTTTCTTTCGTTCTTCTTTCGTTCTTCTCCTTTCTCTTTTTCTTTTCTTCTTTATCTTGTTCTTTCTTTCCTTTTCCTTTGATTCCACCTTTCTTTCTTTCCTTTCCTTTCCATTCTTTCCTTTTCGAGTTCCATTCGCTGCATACTTTCTTTCTTTCTTCCTGTCTTTCTTTCTTTCTTTCTTTCTTTTTTTTTTTTCTTCTTTTGTCCTTCCATCCTTTGAGTTCCATCATCCACCTTATTTCTTCTTGTTTTTTGTTTACCGAGTTTTCTAATTATATGTGTAAGTGTGTATGAACTATACAGCTAAACTTCCCAGGCGGGGGCGCTGTAACGCGCGTGTGCGTGTGTGTGTGTGTGTGTGTGTGTGTGTGTGTGTGTGTGTGTGTGTGTGTGTGTTAGTGTGTGTGTGTGTGTGTCAGTCTCTCACTCACTGATGCCCCATTGGCCGAAGATTCCAACCTGGCTTTTGAGTAAAAAGTGCCCAAAGGGTTGAAAAAAAGAATAAAAAAATAGATAAACAAACAAACAAACAAATAAATAAATAATCTGAGGGAAAAGAAGAGGGGGCCTTGCACACTGAGGTGCTTGGACCCTAAAAGAAGAAAATGAGAGAAGAAACTTACCGGAATGGTAAAATAGAAAATGATATATTGAAGTTTTGATATTTGACATTTTATTAATGACAATCACACAGAAGTACAATACACTGAGATAAAAGGCAGTGGAAACTTCGTCAGTATAGATATTACACGTCTATTAAACTCTATGAGTCACATATGAATGACTGTATGTCATTAAAGTCACATTTAAAGCATCGCAGTGTGTTTTCACATCGCAGTGTGTTTTCACATCGCAGTGTGTTTTCACATCGACGGCAGACGTTGAATTAGTGTTGACGTCTACAAGTGTGTATATACAATCATGCATCAAGATCTTCACATTAAACATCAGTGAAATGCCCCGAGTGGTAATTTAGTTCTGCTCAAACTATTTTTTATTTATTTATTTATTTATTTATTTATTTATTACAAATGACAGTAGAAAACTACCTCTCCCATTTCACAACATCTCAGGAATCAAGGACGACGGTTCGGTAGCTTAAGTACGATTTTTTTCATTGGTGGCTCAGCAGGAAATATTTTCCCATTTTCCTTAATTATACCGTAACAGTATTTACCTTTAAACATTGTAACAAAGCTAAAGTAAATATCATTGCAGAGTAAACAATTTTAAATTAGTATAATCATATATATATATATATATATATATATATATATATATATGAATACTTTTCATGTTGCTAATACTGTAACTGTAACATGTTATAATTATATACATTTCTCTCAAAATCTCTCCCTTTAATAAAATGATTGATTATTTAATATTTATTTTACTCTGGAAATTATTCTTTTAATATAAATTTCTTTGTTAATTACAATTTTATTTTGTTTAGTGTTGGTTTGAAGTGTAAAATATGGGACGTGGCTCCTTTAAGAATTGTGTTCCGGTTGCTTTTCCATATAAACTGGTGATACGGTGTTTAGGTTATACGGAAGCGCTTTATTGCATTCAGTAAAAATGCGCTTTATTGCAGTAATACGGATTTGGGAATGCGATGCGCTTGCGTAAGGTTCCATACGGTAATATACGCTAATATAGTGAGGAGATCGTACCTGTTGTGAATGCGCAGCTAGTAGGTGTAATTCGGGGCAAATTTAGGAAGCGTGAGTGGATGCACTGAACGTTTATTTATTTATTTGTTCTTTTTTGTTGTTCAGGTTTCGTTCATTCGCACAACACGACGCAGAGTGAAGGAGCAAATCACTCACATAGTAATGCATATATATATATATATATATATATATATATATATATATATATATATATTATATATATAAATACAAGAGAAAAATGTGAGTCAGTTGCAACACTGTGCTGTTTGGGTTTAGGATTCTCCGAATATCTTCATCCCGACTTAATAGTCGGAGAAATCAGACGAATTGTTCGGACACTTTCACTCGAGGCTCAGATGAAGGGCATTAAAAAAATAATAACAATAAACAAGATCCGTCGGCTTCACAGTGCGTTAGAATGTGTTCCCACATGTGGGCGCCTCGTCGGCACGTCCAAAAAAGGGAAAAAAAAAGATCTGTGTGGGTTTTTTTTTTTTATATCTCACAGATGATGCCTATATACAGCAGTCCTAGGATTCATATTTTTTTGGATAATGCCGCCAAAAAAAACAAAAAAGAAACAAGAAATAAACATTTGAAAAAAATCCGTCAGTAATTTCTTTTCCCGGAGGATCTCGGGGGATCTCGGAGGATTTTGCAGGATCTCGGGGGATCTCGGGGGATCTCACGGGATCTCGGGGGAACGATCATTTTGGACATTTCAGGAGGGTGGGTTTCTCGCTCGTGCCGCTGGTCTTCACCTGCTCCAGTTTCTTGCGCTGAGCTGCATCCGATCGCCTCAGGATCAGGAAAGAAAGAGCGAAGAACACCAGACCTCCAAAAACGAAAAACGTCTGAAGTCCCAGAAATCTGAAAAAGGGAAAAAGCAGATTTTTGTCGTTTTTTTTTTGTGACGAAGGCAGAGGAGATCGAGGATTTTTTTTTACCTCTGTCTGAAATAATCCAAGTTGTAATATTGGCAGGAGGTTTTCTTATTGCACTTTTCCCCCCAATGGATGCAGGTGGAATCAATGGCGCTTCCATACAGGACCGGAGCCGGGAGGAAAGCTGAGGAACAAAACACACCATTATCCCTCCTTCTCTTTCCCTCTGTCACCCTCTGTCTTTCCCTTTCATTCCCTTTATTATTTTTATATCTTGTCCCCTTTCGTCCATATTTTTCCTTCCTGTCCCCCCCCGTTTAGATTTCTTTTCCCTTCATTCTTTCTTCTTTATCCTCTCGACTTCCTTCCTTCCCTCTACCATGCTTTTCTTTCTTTCTTTTTTTCTTTCTTTCTTTATCCCGTCCTTCCGAACATTTCACCACTAAGCTTTCTTTCTTCCATCCGTCTTTCCTCACATTTCCCTCATCCCTCCTTCCATTCCCACTCTTTTATTTCTTTTCCCTGAAGTCCTCTTTTTTATTCCTTCCTTGGCATCCTTGCCTTTTTGCCTTCTTTCTTTCTTTCATTCTTTTTTCATTCTTTATCTCCTGTCCTTCTATTCTTCAAGTTCCATCCTCTGTCTACTTTTTTCTTTTTCTTTCTTTCTTTCTTTCTTGTCCTTCCATCCTTCATGTTCCATTCTCTGAAACTTTCTTTCTTTCTTTCATCTTTTTTCTTCTTCTGCCCAACTATCCTTTGAGTTCCATCATCCACCTTCTTTCTTTCTTTCTTTCTTTCTTTTTTTCTTTCTACTGTCATTCTATTCTTCAAGTTCCATTCTCTGTCTACTTTCTTTCTTTCTTTATATTTTTTCTTCTTCTGCTTATCTATCATTTGCATTCCATTATCCACCTTCTTTCTTTCTTCTTTCTTTTTTTTCTTTCTACCGTCATTCTATTCTTCAAGTTCCATTCTCCGTCTACTTTCTTTTTCTTTGTTTGTTTGTTTCTTTCTTGTCCTTCCATCCTCTGACTTCCATTCTCTGCCTGCTTTCTTTCTTCCTTCCTTCCTTCATTTTTTCCCACTGTTCCTCTTTCCTTCTCTCTTTCTTTTTCCTTCCTTCATTCTTTTTTCCTATACAGACAATAATTCTTATTTATAAAGGCTCCAAAAGGAGGAAATAAAACAAAACAGCTCTAATGTAGTTATTTTGTTCAAATCCCATAATGAGAAATCTATAATCTGACTTTGTACGTACAGCAGGTCGTTCACATGCATTAGCGTTTGTTTCCGTCTGCTGTTCTGCTGATGTTGAAAGATTCCAAACCAAACCGGTTCTGACTTTCTATCAGTACAAAACAAGTTTAACTTCCAATAACGCCGTTGAACCAAATGGGTTTTGTTGTTCCTCTATTACAGTTAATCTGCTTTTCTACGTGTAAGATCTTGGCTGCTATAAAATATTCCCATAAGAGAAGATTTTGGCACCAACCGAGCACTCTGAAGAGCATGTACTGGATTCCCAGGGCAAAGGATTTGTCTTCTGGCGTCACGGTCCTACAGTGAAAGTCAAATCGCCAAAAAAAAACATGTATAAGGAAATCTCTTGTTGGTAGATTGTCAACTTGTCACATTCACTACTAGAACAAAAGTATTGGCACACTCGACTTTTCCAGCCGCGTGTGCTTCTTCCACAAAAGAGTTACACATGTGTATAGAGTGTGGAAGAATGACATTTTTTCAGCATGACACAAAACCGAAACCAGCTCTATGAGGATATACGTTCTATAGAGTAAAGAGTGTAAAACGTCATTGTGTGTCTTACGTTCTCCGGCAGCTCATCTACACAGCATAAAGCATTATAAGCGTTTGTAAGCATTATATGCTACTAAGATCTGCATGGTGGGGGCACAAAAAGTGACGCGAAACGAACCAGGAAAACTACATGGGACTAAAGAAAGGAAATATGAATGAATTGTGTTTGTGGAAAAATGGGTATGGGGAAATGTTGTGTGTGTGTGTGTGTGTGCGGTGGGGGGGGGGTTGTTTTAATCAATCAATTAATTAATTAATTAATTAGATAAATAGATAAATAAATAAATAATCGCAGATGTACATTAAATCATGTAAAAATGTATAACAGATATATATATATATATATATATATATATATATATGTGTGTGTGTGTGTGTGTGTGTGTGGATATATATATATATCTATATATATATATATATATATATATATATATATATACAATTTAAAAAAATTTTAGGGGGGAAAGGACATGAAAGATGAAAGTAATGAATAGTTTCTAATAAAATCATGTGTAAAAAAATTTAAATAAAAATAAAAATGTAAAAAAAAAAGCTTTATCATGCAGTTTCATTCTGAAAAATGTAATAAAAAAGTGGTGAATTCTTCAAAAGAATAAAAATGAAAAATTGAGTTATGTTTGCTGTGGTTTAAAGAAAACCACATGGTCGGCATTCGTTTGTCTTTTTACAGAGAGTTTGCTTTTTTGGCTGATGTTTGCTCGAGGCCTGCGGTGACACGCTGAGCTCGGATTAATGATCTAGCTCAAGAGAAGCCAAAAGGTTTTTTGTTTGGGGAGTGGGGGGATGGTCTCCTTTTATTCAGTTCACATAGGGGCAGATTTCTGTACAAAAAGTGTAATCAGAACATTATACTCTCAACTGAAATCCACATTTGACTCTAATAGGAATAAATATTGCCGTTTGAAGCTGAATACATTTGCTTTATTCATAAATATGAACATCCTGTCCCACCTTTAGTCCACATTAATGTCCATGGAATAACCTCCAACTCTCCTTGGCAGATATTCCATGATGTTTTTGTGCACATTTGTGCTTATTAAGGCTCTAGGGTGCGTTCAGCGAGACCAAAAGTGTTTAATAGGGTTTGGATAGCAGCATTTTCACCAAACTCTATCTTGGGGAAGAACCGCATACGGCCCGGATGAAGTCGGGCGTCAAAGTACTTTTGTGAATATAATTCATTCATTCATTTATTCATTCATCCGCTTTATCTCATCTTCCCTCGGGTCACGGGGAGTCTGTGCCCATCTCAGGCGTCTATGAGCCTTAAGGCAAGATACACCCTGGATGGAATGCCAACCCATCGCAGCTCACATTCATACACTAGGGACACTAGGGACCGGGAGGAAACCGGAGAACCCGGAGAAAAAACCCCTGAGGCACGGGGAGAGCATGCAAACTCCACACACACACATGGCCGAGACGGGAATCGAACCCGGACCCTGGCGGTGTGAGGCGAACGTGCTAAACCACTAAGCCACCATATAATGTATAACAAAAAAAACGAATCTATTCAGCATCACCCGAGGCAGAACAGAAGGTGTTTCTGTGTGGGTCATAAGTCAGCACAGCGCACTACAGGTACCTTATAATTAGCGTTTTATTCTCGTTATTGTCCCTCAGCATCTAATTAAACAAATGGGACTCAAAGTTCCTCTGTCATTTTCAACCGCTGTCAGCTTCGGCTTATTATTAACACAATAATAAGGTTCGTGAATGTGTCCTGAATACAGACGCTACCCCACCCTACCAACCCTACCCACTAACAACCCTATGACCTTTCGCAGATACGAACAAACCTGTACACGAAGTCAAATTTGTTCGGATTCTAGAGGGAAAAAAAGTGCCGCTAGCTAGTCATGTAGCGAACGAGTGTAATGTCCATATAATGTGACCCCCTCCTTCACTTCCTCCCACCATCCACACACCGCATTCCATTGTACAGTACTTACTGTATATATTAATGTATTATTTTTCGGCGTTACCGATAATACAATAACTATGTAGCGGCGTTACGTGATTTAATTACAAAATAAACGTAACAGTAATTCGTTACTGTTACTGAGAAAAAAATTCCGTTACAGTTACTGAAAACGTTGATTACAAATAGGGTTCCATCGGAACAATTCCGTGTGAAATCAGTGCTTTAGGCGACGGCGTGAATTTTGGATTTGAATGATGACGATCTGCTGCAGTTTCATTTCGAAAAATAGAACCGATTTTTTCCCCGAGCGCTTGAGAGGTTTTCTTTCTTAGAATGTTAACTTCAAGCACCACCTAGTGGACAAAATGAGAGTGAAGAAATGTAATCGGTTATAAAGTGACACTACTGATTACATTTTGAATGCGGGTCATTTATAATCTGTAATCTATTACATTTCCAAAAATTCCCAACATTGATTATTTTATACTGTTTATTCGTTTTAAACGTGTTATTGTTTTTTTTTTAGCACTTTTCTTAAGTGTAGCATTCAGGAATGCAGTAAAGTAGCGTTTTTATAGCGTATATATCTTACCAACATAGTATATACGAACAAACTACTTATATATACGAACGAGTGCGTTATTGCGTCCCATCCATCCCATTGCAGGCTGATTTTGCTTTACATAGTACCTAAGGATCATCATGAACGACGGGGTCTGACAGAGGGACGCCAGGAAGCACGTGAGCGACGAGAAGACCATGAAAGGGACGAGGAGGTGAGCGCAACCGTTCCCGCAGGATCTCGGCTCGGCGAAACCCGGAGAATCCGTCGGACCCACACAAGCACAGTCTGTGTAGTTCTGAAGAAAAAGAAAGAAAAGCGTGTCACGATTTCCGAGGACTGATGAAATAAGTGCTGCAGGTCAGGACATGTGGGACAATAAACATGTTGGTGAATGAAGCACCCTGGCAACTAATCACACTCGCCCTGCAGGTTTAGATGACAAGAAGATATATCTGTGTAATAAACAGAGCCCTGATTGTTTTATGCAATTAACTAATTAATCGACTTTTATGTGGGTGTCATATAACCATGGGCCATTGTGTGTGTTTATACAGAATGGTACAGAAAACAAAAAACATCCAGGGAGTATCAGGGGCAGAGGATAGCCAGCGTTTCTGCAGTAAATAACAATAATACTTATTATAATAAAACAAAGGGGGCACGGTGCTTTAGTGGTTAACACGTTCGCCTCACACCTCCAGGGTCAAGGGTTCGATTCCCGTCTCGGCCATGTGTATGTGGACTTTGTGCATGTTCTTCCCGTGTCTCAGGGGGTTTTTCTCCGGGTTCTCTGGTTTCCTCCCCCGGTCCAAAAACATGCACGGTAGGTTGATTGGCACCTTGGAAAATTGTCCCTAGTGTATGAATGTGTGTGAATGTGAGTGTGTGTGCCCTGCAAAGGGTTGGCATTCCATCCAGGGTGTATCCTGCCTTAATGCCCATAGACGCCTGAGATAGGCACAGACTCCCCGTGACACGAGGGAAGATCGGATAAAGCCGTAGAAGATGAATGAATGAATGAATCAATAATAAAACAAAGGGGCACGGTGGTTTAGTGGTTAGCACGTTCGCCTCACACCACCAGGGTCGGGGTTCGATTCCCGTCTCCGCCATGTGTTTGTGGAGTTTGCATGTTCTCCCCGTGCCACAGGCGTTTTTTCTCCGGGTTCTCCGGTTTCCTCCCGGTCCAAAAACATGCACTGTAGGTTGAAAATTGTCCCTAGTGTATGAATGTGTGTGTGTGTGTGTGTGTGGTCCTGTGTCCTGATGGGTTGGCATTCCATCCAGAGTGTATCCTGCCTTAATGCCCATAGACGCCTGAGATAGGCACAGACTCCCCGTGACCCGAGGGAAGATCGGATAAAGCTGTAGAAGATGAATGAATGAATGATGACCATCACTACAGTAGGTGGCAGTGGCGCTCTCAACGTCAGACGAAAAATACAGCATGTAGCGTATGTAGTATGTACTACATAACCCCCGTCCCCCCGCGTTTTGAAAGTACTTGCTCCTGGCACCAAAGTCACCAACTCCTGTAATTTCTGTTTCCTGGCATCTCCAGCATCATTTTATTTAAAAGTTAAAAAACGACTGTTGTCGGTCTGCATGTCTTAAAACATCCAGTCAGCATTCGTTTTTAGGCAGATGAGGGAAGGCAAAAAAAAAAAACAGAAAAAGGGAACCGTCCGGCTTCGTTCAAACCGACCCGAGGGTCAAAGCTATTGCTCAAGTCTCTGTTGGCGAGAACTGCGAGGAGTAGCGAGAGAAGCATTTCACAGCTTGACAAATGTATGAGCTACAAAAGCAGATGAGAACATCATGTTCCCCTCCAGTCTGCCGAGAACTGAACATCTGGATCGCAGCCAAACATCATGCTTCTGTAAACTCTTATGTATATTACACATACACGACATGACCGGCGTTGATGTAAAAACACATTCATTACATTCAGGGCTCCTTCAATGTTCGGGTATATACACGAGCGTAAGTTCATGGACACACAGTTCATACTGTATGAATAAATAATAAACAACTAAAGTCAGCATTCTAGGGCAATCTAGTGCTAGTCACGGTTTGCAAGGGGAAAGTATTGGCACCTTCCCAATGAACTATTCCAAAGAATTGCTGATAGCCAGGGTGTTTCCGACTGACTCCCAGTCCAAAAGATCCCTCGTTCCCTGCGGCACTGTGTATTATATCAGGAGTACATAGCGAGGTTCATTCTCAAATTGTACCCTTATTTATTACACTGATGTAAATAAGACACTTCATTCATTCATTCGTCTTCTACCGCTTTATCCGATCTTCCCTCGGGTCACGGGGAGTCTGTGCCTATCTCAGGTGTCTATGGACATTAAAGGCAAGGATACACCCTGGATGGAATTCCAACCCATCGCAAGACACACTCACACACACACACACACATTCATACACTAGGGACAATTTTCCAAGCTGCCAATCAACCTACCGTGCATGTTTTTGGACTGGGAGGAAGGAAACCGGAGAACCCGGAGAAAAAAAAAGAAGAGATACCCCTGAGGCACGGGGAGAACATGCACAAACTCCACACACACATGGCCGAGACGGGAATCGAACCCGGACCCTGGCGGTGTGAGGCGAACGTGCCATGTCCCTTAAATAAGCCACTTAATACAGTTTATTACATGCACCTTTCACACTGGCATTAAAGTCGAATCTAATCTATGAATTTTTTTGACTACAGCAGTTTAAACAGTATTTGGGATTTCCCGGGGCATCCAGGAAGTCCTTGGGCTGATGGTTAAGGCAAAAAAAAAGGAGTTGCCTGTCTAAATTATCCCAGAGGGCAATGTTCTGGTAAATACATTTTTAATGAATATCATGAGCTCTGTAACTGGTGCTGAGCGGAGGAGGAAGAGGAGGGGGGGGGTAAAAAAAAAAAGGAATTCACAAGAAAGCAGATCTCCGTCCTTCCTCCAATCACTTACAGTAACTTCACTTAATAGGAAATACTATGGGATTTATGGGAGAAATAAAAATCGCCCTGAACAGAAAGAAGATATTCATTCATCTTCTAGCGCTTTATCCGATCTTCCCTCGGGTCACGGGGAGTCTGTTCCTATCTCAGGCGTCTATGGGCATTAAGGCAGGATACACCCTGGGTGGAATGCCAACCCATTGCAGGGCACACACACACACACACACACACACCCTTATACACTAGGGACAATTTTTCCAAGGTGCCAATCAACCGACCGTGCATGTTTTTTAACCAGGAGGAAACCGGAGAACCCGGAGAAAAATCCCCCTGAGGCACGGGGAGAACATGCACAAAGTCCACACACACATGGCCGAGACGGGAATCGAACCCGGACCCTGGCGGTGTGAGGCGAACGTGCTAACCACTAAACCACCATGGCCCCCTCCTTCCAGAAATGGATATATCATATCCTCATATAGAGCCTCCTAATCAAGCCTGTAGGGCACGTCATCAAACTTAAGTGTAAGCAAAAAGCTGAGTGTAAAATATCAGAATTACCAGCGAGGAGTCATTGATTCTTGTTTTGCAGCCAGCATGACAGGGAGAGAGGAACTCCACGCCATCGGAACCACACACGGGATTGAACGCCTCAGCGGAGCAGGAACACGCCCAGCTGCAATTCCGGTGCCTGGAGAAGCTGCGGTACGGAATAACGTCAACGTCATTGTCATTTCCTTACAAATGATCCTAATCAAAGAAGTAGTGTAACTTATCAATGACTTTATAAAAGTGAAGTGATTACATTCGTTTACTTTCACGTTTCGTTATAGAGATTTACAAATAAATCATTTATAAATATTTATAACTTTACAGGTAATCGTATAGCATTTTCTGTTAGAAGTTCAAAATCTAATCCATTTCATTTTTAAGCACAGTATTATATAAATATTAAATAATAAGATTATTTATTTATTTAGATATTAGATCTATATATATAATATGTATATATATATATATATATATATATATATATATGTATATATATTATATATATATATAATTATTATTATATTATATTATTATTATTATAAATGACTCATTATGTAAAAATTTAATAAGTAATGTAACTTTTGAATAACTTTATCAAAGTAAAGTAAGTGATTACATTTGATTACTTTTTGATTACTTTCATTTGTCCACTAGGTGGCGCTTACTGAAACGAACATTCGGAGGGAAAAAAAATGTAAACCCTCTGGGAAAAAAAATAGGTTATATTTTACGAAATTGAGCTGCTTCAGAATCAAACTGTTGTCGGGGGGGGTGCATTTTTTCCGAGAGGTGGATGCGAGGGAATTTTTTGTCAAGCTTAATTTAATTGTATAGTAATTTAACAACAGGTTTAATTTAAGTAACTGTAACGAATTACTATTCCATTTATTTTGTAATTAAATTGCATAACTGGTAAGCAGGAGGGGCACGGTGGCTTAGTGGTTAGCACGTTCGCTTCACACCGCCAGGGTCCGGGTTCGATTCCCGTCTCTAGGCCATGTGTGTGTGGAGTTTTGTGTATGAATATATGTGTGTGTGTGTGTGTGTGTGTGGTGTGTGTTTGTCCTGTGATGGGTTGGCATTCCATCCAGGGTGTATCCTGCCTTTGATGCCCATAGACGCCTGAGATAGGCACAGACTCCCTGTGACCCGAGGGAATGAATGAATGAATGAACTGGTAAGCAGTTGGAGCGGTGGAGGCGGGAATCGAACCCCCGACCCTGGAGGTGTGAGGCGAACATGCTAACCGCTAAACCAACGTGTTCAGATGTAATCCTATCTATATCGCCTTTTCATAAGTAACTGTCATTTAATTAAACACATTTGTGTCTGTTACATGACTGTTCTTGTTACATTACATTATCGTTACGTTACTGTTACTTTTATTTTGCAATTAAATTACGTTACGTGTAACTAGTCACTTTCCAACACTGGCCATTTCATCTATATACATACATGCCGACGCAGCGCACAGTGAAATGAGCCTCGGCGCTACATGTAACGTAACGTAGTCACATTCACACAACATAGAGCTACACAAGGACTAAACGAAAGTCGCCATATAAAGTGCATCATGTCAGCAAAAACACAACAGGGTTAGAACATGAGGCAAATACACAAACACAAAATAGCAACAACTCGCAATACAGTGCATTGGGAAAGTAATAAAAGTAATAAAAAGCAAATGATACGACATGATGAATGCGCCATGCAAAAAGGCATGTAAACACTGCGAAGACCAGGAAAGACCAACATAAACAATGAAATACTGTTTAAATAAATGTGTTTAAAAGCATATTAAAAAAAAAAAAACATAAGCTTAATTGTGCATTCTTTTAGAGCTGCTTCATGTCTGGCTCTTATTTGTTTATGTTTGTCTCATTAGCATAAACAACTAACGACATTTTTAACGTCTTTTTTTTTTAAACTTGTTTTTTGTTGTGTGTTTTTTTTTGTGCTAGACCACAGGAAGGAAATGGGGTAAAAATAATCCTTTCTTTTTGTTCTTCCTCCTGGAATAATAACTCAATTCCTCAAAGGTCAGAGAAGAAGAAGAAGAAGAAGAAAAAAAATTACGTGTCACACGTTTGTTTGTTTGTTTGTTTGTTTGTTTTTTTTCGCTTGCATCATGACTTTAATTGAAAGGAAGTTGAAATATTGCCTGTCGCTGTCGGTCGGGTTTATCCCGGCGACGTTCTGCGTCGGACAGCCGAGGAAGAGGAGCGGCATGGCGAAGGTGATCGACAGGAGCAAGGCGACGCTGCACAGCAACGCCGAGGCCTTGGTGGACAGGCCGAGCCGGCGCAGGATCACGCCTCCCGTCACGATTCCCAACATGGCCGACGGGATGCTCAATCCGCCTAAAGGGAACACACCGGGACGATTCAGCGACTCAACAATTGGTGTAACAGGATTAAAAAGGCGTCACGTTCCTTTTGTTTCTATCAGTGGTGAGCCGTCAGGGCCTGCAAAGCATTCTCTGCTGGCCTAAGCAATATCTGAATCACAAACTGATATTACTTCTATTTGGTCCATCAGTACTTATTCAATCGTTCCAAATGGTCTATTCGCTTCCTTTCATATCCGCAATCAGCAAATGTCATTGTTTTTCCGATGCTTGTGTAGTTTCCAGATATGTATTTTCATATTAAAGCACTTAACCAATCACATTTCAGCATTCATCATTTGTTGCCAGGCAGAGTTAAAGTCAGAGAAGTCTGACTCACTGAGGCCTTCACTATCCATTCTGCAGCACCTCGGACACAGAATAAACGTTGATGAAACTGCTGCTTCAACCAATCAGATTTTGAGTTGGTGTCACCAGCGCCCTCTAGCAGGCGTATGACGTCACCGTATTCAGAGCCGTTGATTGGATAGTCTAGATTGGGTCCAATTTAGCTATTTTTGTCGCCCCTAATGGCTGAAGGAGAAGAAAAAACAGATGAAGTGGCGGTTTTTATAACCATCGATTCAGACGGAGCACTACTGAAGGCCTGGGTGTGAAATGCATGCTCCGCTACTGCTTTCTATGCAACAACAGAAGGATTTAATGAGCATGAAAAACGTTCCTTGGTGGCGTTGGGATGTGAACTCATGACCTATAACAAGTGTTATATTGCTAATAAACCACTTGGGTACGTTTTGTAATCCACCCACACATTCATATTAATTGGAATGCTCTCAGACTTCAAAAGAACGCTGTCTGAACGCTTTCAAACTAAAACGGATGTTAAATTACGCAACGCAGCTTGTCGCGACCTGTCGTTATAGCGTGCTTATAACCAAATCCAACTGCCTTTGTTTCGTGTCCGTTTGCGCAACTCACCGATCATGGCGTTGGAGAAGGAGGCCGTCTGGGAGAACTGCCTCTCGATGTATTTCGGCATGAACGTGGCCAATCCCGCAACCATAGCCGCTAGATTTACCTGACCCAGCACCACTAGAAGGTAGATGGGGTTCCTCAGGGTTCTCAGCATGATGGCCGGGAATTCTGGGAAAGGAAATATAAAGAAAAAAAAATGACATTGATTATATTTGATTTTTAAAAAATGGAAAAAATTTAATATTTTTTATAACTATTTCAACATTTTCTCAAAGCAGCTTTACACAGATTACTAATTTATATTTTAAGTATATAATATCACCTTTATGCTGTTGTGTATGTATATATATATACGTATATATATATATATATATATATATATATATATATATATATATATATATGATATAGATTACCACACACACACACATACATATCACCTTTATATATACATACACACAGACACACACACACCACACATATACATATGTGTATGTAATAACGCTATTACAGATTGCAAATGACCCTATTCAAAATGTAATACGTAGTGTCACGATATAATGTACATTCATTTTTAATTAATTTCATTTGTCCACTAGGTGGCGCTTTAAGTTAGCGTTCTAAGAAAAAAGTTCTATGCAAAAAGTCATGCCGTCGTCTAAAGCGCTGATTTTACATGAAATTGTTCAGATGAAACCCTAATTGTAATCCTTAACATTTTCATAAGTAACTTAATCATTTATTTACACATTTTTTCCTCAGTAACTGTAACGAAATTACTGTTACATTTATCGTGTAATTAAATCACGTAACGCCGTTACACGTAACCAGTTCCAAAACTGAAAATACTACAGTAATGTATACAGTAAGTACCATGTGGAATGTGGTGGGAGGTATTACATGGGTATTCCACTCCTTCGCTACGATCTGCGTTCGTTTAGCTACATGACTAGCTAGCGGCTAGTTGTTGTCAGAATCCGAACAAATTTATCTTCCTGTACAGGTTTGTTCGCATCTACGAAAGGTCGTAAGGTCGTTAGCGGGTAGGGTTGGTAGGGTGGGGGAGCGTCTGTATTCGGGACACGTTCACGAGCCTTATTATTGTGTCACAGCCGTGAAAATGACAGAGGAGTCTCATTTGTTTAATTTCAGGCTGAGGGACAATAACGCTAATAAAACGCTAATAAGGTAACTATAGGTATTAATCACTAGCTACATACTGGAAATGTTGAAATTCCAAAACGATTAAAAGCAGGATGTTATTTTCATGTGTAAAATGACCAAAAGAAAGGATAAATAGTCGTAATCTGTGATCCTGGACGCTCATTATAATACATTACAGGTAAAAGGAATAGAGTTTAAAATAAACAGGGTGGAAAAACAATTTTCCATTCGTATACGACTATGAGGCACTTTTCCTAACCGGATAATAATAAAAGCGATTTTTTTTTCAACGACTGCATTGTAGTGTAGGTGATTGTAGGCGAGTAAACATTCTTCTTATCTTTATTACGTGTCGTTATCTTTAATGATACGCTGTGCCGTTCTGCCGGTCCACTTTTTAACCTAATAACAAGGCAACGACTTTTATAAGGCAGCTCAGAACCCGTCCAACGTTCTTAATCTTTCATTCAGACTCACTTTTAAGGAAGTGGAGGAGTGAAAGGCCGTGTGTTGTGTCTGTTACAGCTTCCTCCTTCTCTTTTAGCTTTTCTGTTCCCGACTCGACGGTGTCTTCAGCTGTTTCCTGAGAAAACAACAACTACGTCATATCTCTGCAGTGCCTTTAATCTTCCATTCGTCCTTTGTGAATAGTGAATTTGCACGTCCTGGTTTTCCTGGTCAGTTTTGCGGGTGCAGGATGACGCTTATTATTGTTATTGTTATTGTTATTTACATGTAAGTGTGTTTCAAAAACCCACACAAAAACCCACACAAAAGACTTGAAACTATGATTAGCGTATTGTAATACGAGAAACATTTCTCTATTTTTTTTCTGTTAGGGTTTTAAATGACTTTTTAAAATTAATTAATTTATTTTTTTTTGTATTTTTTTTTAAAAGCGTTTCCCCTAAACCCCACCCCACACACACACACACACACACACACACACACACACACACACACAAACACACACACACACACACACACACACATCTCCTCCTCTGGTATATATATATATATATATATATATATATATATATATATATATATATATATATTTTTTTTTTTTTTTTTTTTTTCCCACTTAAAATATTTATTAGGACTTGTTTTTATTTTCAGGGGCAAACGGTGGATTAGTGGTTAGCACGTTCGCCTCATACCACCAGGGTCCGGGTTCGATTCCCATCTCGGCCATGTGTGTGTGTGTGTGTGTGTGGAGTTTGCATGTTCTCCCAGTGCCTCAGGGTTTTTTTTCTTTTTTCACTGTTTTTTTTTTCTCCGGTTTCCTTCCCCGGTCCAAAAACATGCACGGTAGGTTGATTGGCACCTTGGAAAATTGTCCCTAGTGTATGAATGTGTGTGTGTGAATGTGTGTGTGTGTGCCCTGCAAAGGGTTGGCATTCCATCCAGGGTGTATCCTGCCTTAATGCCCATAGACGCCTGAGATAGGCACAGACTCCCCAGTGACCCGAGGGAAGATCGGATAAAGCGGTAGAAAATGAATGAATGAATGAATGAATATATAATATATCATAAGTGTGTGTGTGTGTGTGTGTGTGTGTGTGTGTGTGTGTGTGTGTGTGTGTATACAGGGGACGGGATGTGTGTGTGTGTACCCTTCGTTTACGTACACGACTTGCGTGTCTGTTTACGACTTTGTAGGTCGTTTTTCCACGGCGTCCTGTCCACTTGCGTTCACTCCCACGAGTTGCGTTCCAAGCCACACTTTCCAACTAAGTTCGTGTTCGTTCTAGTGTTTGGGATGTTTTGTCGCTATTGACTCCGCAAGTCTCCTGACTATGTTGCTAAGATATATGCTATCGCTTTTTCCAAAAACGTTAGCTTACTAACGCGTTTAAAACGTTGTTGTTGAGTAAACGACGTAAAACGAACGAGTTGCGTTCCCCACAAACTAAGTTTGTTCGTAGTGTTCGCTATTGACTCCGCAAGTCTCCTGACTATGTTGCTAAGATATATGCTATAAAAACGTTAGCTTACTAACGCGTTTAAAACTAGTTAAACTGAGATGTGTAAACGGTATAAAATAATACAGTAATGCATACAGTAAGTACTCTACCATGGAATGTGGTGGTTAATATGTGTGTGTGGAGGAGGAGGTGGCAGGCTATTACACTCGTTCATTAGCTACGTAGCTCGTTCATAAGCTACGTGACTAGCTAACGGCGCATTTTGTTGTTGTTTTTTCCGATTCCGAAAAAATTTTAGTTTTGTGGGCACGTTTGTTCGTATCGGCGGAAGTTTGTAAAGTGTTCGTTTACAAATAATGTGTTTAAAGTGTTGGTATACAAATACCTCTGTATGTACATGCACAAGGTAAAAAAAAAAAACAACATGCCGTTAGCTAATAGGCTATGTAGCTAATGAGCTATGTAGCTAATGGGCTATGTAGCTAATGGGCTATAAATGTGGCTATATAATGGGCTATAAATGTAGCACATTCCATGTATATATGTAAAGGTTAAAGGTAAAATAACTTTTTTTTCGTATTCATTTTATCTTTGTATTTACATTTTAATCGGTGCAACTGGACGCTCCTGTTTACCTTGTAAACATACTTGGCGATAAAAACCTTTACGGTCTTCCGATATAGCTATGTGTTTATTCCGCCGCCTCGTGTGGAGGATTTGCGAGTGTGTAAACAGAAATCCCTCCGGGAATGTTTTAATAACCAGGATTACCGGGAAATCCACAGCAGGGTTTTTAAACGCAGCCTGAGGTTTAGACATCTTGAATCGGTCAAGGACGTTTGGATTCATTCGGTCAGGATGCACGGACCAAAATCTCATGGAATGAACGAGAGAGATAAGGAGGGAACGGAGGAGGAAAAAAAACGGTCGGATTTTTATATAGTTAAAGATTACCACAAACATCATCCTGGAATTGCTTCGCGATTTGTAACCAGATGTGCATCTTTACTGCTGAGGCTCTGATATGAATCTCACTGGGCTGCGATTAATTATCTTCACTGTTTCATTCTAATAAAGATTCCTTTTGTGGCGCTTTTTAATACGTCTTATATATATATATATATATATATATATATATATATATATATATATATATATATATATATATATATATTATTATTATTATTTTTTTTTTTTTTTTTTTTTTTTTTTTTGTTTTTTTTCTGGGGCACGATGGTTTTAGTGGTTAGCACGTTCGCCTCACACCGCCATGATCCGGGTTCGATTCCCGTCTCGGCCATGTGTGTGTGGAGTTTGCATGTTCTCCCCGTGCCTCAGGGGGTTTTTTTTTCTCAGGGTTCTCCAGGTTTCCTCCCCCGGTCCAAAAACATGCACGGTAGATTGATTGGCACCTTGGAAAATTGTCCCTAGTGTATGAATGTGTGTGAGTGTGTGTGTGTGTGTGACCTGCGATGGGTTGGCATTCCATCCAGGGTGTATCCTGCCTTAATGCCCATAGACGCCTGAGATAGGCACAGACTCCCCGTGACCCGAGGGAAGATCGGATTTTTTGAAAGCGGTGTTTTAGATTTTTTGGTGTAGATAGACGGCGGTAGATAGATGGGTAGACTTTAGAAGATGAACGAATGAATGAATGAATATTTTTTCAACATTAAATGGTCGATTTGAAGAGAAGAATAGCCTGTAGTTAAAAGATTTCATTACCGCCCCGCCCCCTTCTCTCTCTCTTTCACTATAAATCCCGCCTTCTTTCCCGAAACCCCGCCCCCTTTCCAGTTTCTTATTCACTGACTGCACAGAGAAGTTCTTTTCTTCCCAGCTTGTTGTTTGGTAGCTGAGGGTCAGAGCGCAGGGTCGGCCAGCATACAGCGCCCCCTGGAGCACAGAGGGTTATCGATCTTGCTCAAGAACCCAAGGAGGAGAGCTTGGACATACCGGGGCTCGAACCCGGACCTTCCAATCAGAAGCCCAGCGCCTTAAACCATATGTTTATTTCCTTTTGTGGGTAAAATATGGATTTACTTACTCAGTGTTCCGACGTTTTGGGGAATTGCTTGTATGTTTTGGCACCCAAACTCCTGTTTTCTTATAGGAGTTTATTCAATCATGCGTCCTGGTGAGAAGGAATTTGTACCGTGGCCTCGTTTCTCACATTTCCTTTCACACTTTCGCTTCTCCACAGACTGAACAATGACTGGCAAGAATTCTATAAACATCTGAACTCTATTAACTCCCCCATGTTTGGAAGTTTGCCATGAAAACGAGAAAAGAAAAAAGCGTATGGACTTATGGATCGCTAAATCGACAGCGTCTTGGAAAGTCATCTCCCATATCATATCATATCTCATATCATCTTCTCACACTCTCCACACTACACACACTACACACACACACACACACACACACACACACACACACACACACACACACACACACGCACTATGGGTGTTATCGCTGACATACCTGTCTGGTCATGCTTCTGGGAAAAAAGAGGTATGGCAGGGAGGTGAGGAAGAGCAAAGTACCGGCTAGGAGGAACCCCATCCACCACGCTCCCACCCAACGCGGATCATTTTTCGCCAAGACGATGTCCTCTTTAAAAACACACACACACACACACACACACACACACACAAAGACAATAAACATTAACATTGGTAAGGTCCGAAAGATTGACCAAAAGATCGCAGGTTCAAACCCCACAACCATCAAGCTACCACTATTGGGCCCTTGAGCAAGGCCCTTAACCCTCAATTGCTCAGTTGTAAGTCGCTCTGGATAAGGGTGTCTGGCAAATGCCATAAATGTAAATGTAAATAATCGACCTGAAGACAGTAACAACTCCCCCCCCCCCCCCCCCCCCCACCCCCCCCGAACTTGTCCTTTTTTAATTATTATTCTGAAAAAAATTATTATAATCATTAATTAACATTCATTCATTCATCTTCTACCGCTTTATTCGATCTTCCCTCGGGTCAAGGGGAGTCTGTGTCTATCTCAGGCGTCTATGGGCATTAATACAGGATACACCCTGGATGGAATGCCAACCCATCGCAGGACACACACACACACACATTCATACACTAAGGGACAATTTTCCAAGGTGCCAATCAACCGACCGTGCATGTTTTTGGACCGGGGGAGGAAACCGGAGAACCCGAAGAAAGAAAAAAAAACCCCCCTGAGGCACGGGGAGAACATGGACAAACTTCACACACACACATGGCCGAGACGGGAATCAAACCCGGGCCCTGGTGGTGTGAGGCGAACGTGCGAACCACTAAACCACCGTGGCCCCCTGTATCTCTATATTGTTTATTCCTGAGTAATACTAGGCAGTGAAACTTTATTACGGGTGGAAAACAGCTCGTGTTAAACATTAACTCGACTTGAAATAGCCGGTTATATCAGGGAATCGGTGTTAATCTAATCTTAACGTTAGCGCGGGAAAACTATTATTATTTTGCCGTTTCTCAAGTAATGTTCGATGTACGGGAACGTGTCAAATCATTAATGAATGCAGAATGCAACCTTTGTAATGGATGGGATTTTGAGCGTGCACACACACATGTCTAGAATGTGTGTGTGTGTGTGTGTGTGTGTGTGTGTGTGTGGAAACTTGGTCAGAACTATTGGTATTATGCTCAAAAGCTTCAACAAAGGAGTAATGAAGTGGTTCCCTCATGCCCAGCATGCCCTTTGCCTTGCCTTGTGCCTTGCCTATTTTTATACGAGCCGGAGAAAAAAATTCTTTAGCGTGGGATCGTAAATGTGTGTGTGTGTGTGTGTGTGTGTGTGTGTGTGTGTGTGTGTGTAGATCTCGATCTCACCAGGAAGCATTGTGTTGACGTCCACATAGACCTTGAGCAGCGCTGAGGACAACAAGTAACCCATGGCTGGTCCCAACACGGTCAATGCAAACAAAATTCCTGCCGGAAAAAGAACAGGATCAGATCTTTTTAAAAAACAAACAAACAAACAAACAAAACAAAAGTAGCAGAAACAGAGCAGCGAGATGAACCACATACCGAGATAAAACGGCGAGTTCTTCTTATCTGCATAGTCGTCTATATATGAAATCCCAAAAGGCTGGATCGGGACTCCTCCGATGCCCAAAAGCAACTGGCCCAGGAGCAGAATAGGGAACACGGCGTCGTTGGCGCTGCTTTTGCCGTCGGAGCAGGTCTGGTTGGAGGCCTGGCGATTACCCAGCGCTTCACAGAGTCCGGACGCCTGCTCTGTAGCACCTGGCGATCGAAGACATGAACGATTTCCTCAATGCAAAAACAAGAACGTTAATATGACGCTGACATTCAGGGTGCATGAAGCGCGGCCGCGGCGCCGCCGCCTCCTCCTCACCCTCCGTGCGATCCGTGTACTGATATCTGCCGCTGATGAAGTGCGGCAAGGCGATCAGGAACGCTGCCGCGCTGACCACGATCGCTCCGACCCCGATGCACTTGGGTCTGTGAACGCGGCTCCCGAAATAACTCACGAACACGATGAGGAGGGTGTTTCCCACCTGCAGGAGAAGCCGGGCATGAATGGTGTACGTTTGTTTACTGTAAACGATCACTTTTGCATTGGTGCATTTGCTGAGTGGGAAAAGTTGAAGATAATCTAATCACACGATTCTATTTAGCAACAATAAAATAGCTACGGCGTATTTTCTCTTTCAAAATGAATCGCTCAGGGACGAAAACGAGGCGAGTTAATGTTTTCTCATATTTCTTGGAACAAATCTGGAATATTTGAAACGATTGATACGCACAAGCGCCAGATGTTTCTAATCACGGCGTGCCAGAATTACACATTAAGTGCACGGAGAAGTTGGAAAATGTCATTTTGTAGATTTTAGGAGAAATCGCCAAAGTTGCATGTAGAAGGAATTTAAATAGAAGAGTAGAATATCCTTTTTTTTTGTCACATATACATTAAAACACAGTTAAAAATAACTCAAAGACTACATGAGAATATTTTCACTTGAGAAAATGAATGAAGTCTGTTGTTTGTTATATATATTATATATATATATTTATATATTTATATATGCGCACACACACACACACACACACCACACACACACTCACACACTAACACTCACACAATTAACTGACATGTATTTCTGTGTGTGTGTGGTGTGTGTGTGTGTGTGTGTGTGTGTGTGTGTGTGGTGTGGGTGTATATATATCTATATATATATATATATATATATCTATATATATATATATATATTCTTGTTAACTGACTTATGTGTGTGTGTGTGTGTGTGTGTGTGTGTGTGTGTGTGTGTGTGTGTGTGTGTGTGTGTGTGTGTGTGTATAAAAATATATACTTTCTTAACTGACTTATGTATTTCTGTGTGTGTGTGTGTGTGTGTGTGTGTGTATAAAATATATATTCTTTTTAACTGACGTGTGTGTGTGTGTGTATAAAAATATATACTTTCTTGTTAACCGACTTATGTATATATGTGTGTGTGTGTGTGTGTGTGTGTGTGTGTGTGTGTGTGTGTGTGTGTGTGTGTGTGTGTGTGTGTGTGTATAAAAATATATATTTTTAACTGACGTTTTTGTGTTAAAAAATATATATTCTTTTTAACTGACGTGTGTTGTGTGTGTATAAAAATATATATTTTTTTCTTGTTAACCGACTTATGTATATATGTGTGTGTGTGTGTGTGTGTGTGTGTAGAAATATATACTTTCTTGTTAACCGACTTTGTATGTTATATATGTGTGTGTGAGTGTGTGTGTGTGTGTATGTATATATATATATATATATATATATATATATATATATATCTATATATATATATATATATATATATATATATTCTTGTTAACTGACGTGTGTGTGTGTGTATATATATATATATATATATATATATATTTTTTTTTTTTTTTTTTTTTGTTAACTGACGTATGTATGTATGTATGTGTGTGTGTGTGTTTGTGTGTGTGTATGTATAAAAATATATTTATTTTTGTTAACTGACGTGTGTGTGTGTGTGTGTGTGTGTGTGTGTGTGTGTGTTGGTGTGTTTTAAAAAAATATATATTTCATCCTAATTGATTTATTATAATTTTATTGGCTCGAGTCGTTGAGGACACATTCATTAAATTGCCACTCGTTATTGCCAGGGACTAAATCCGCTCAGTCACACACTCCTACACAGGAGTTCTTCCGAATATAAAATACCTGAGAATTGTCCATCGGCCAACAATAAACGGTACATTGATAATGAGACTTTTCTCAGCGCTCAGTACACATGTCAAAGTTTCACCCCGGTGCACATCTGTTTACCCGAATACTTTCACCTGCACCGGCATGCCCGAAAAAGATAAAGGTGTGCATGTCCCGACAGGAATCGTCATTATTCTTCATAGTCACTGATTTATCTCCGGTAAGAGAATTAAGTGATGCACTTTCACACCCGTATTTAATTATTTTACGGGGAGAATTATGGGTAATATTGCACGAAATACGAGATCCTTCACGTACCTCGTTAAACGAGGCCAGCACGCCAGACTTCTGACTGGACAGGCCGTAGCGTTTCTCTATTGTAGATATGGAGCCCTTCAGATAGCCAGACACCAGGAGTTGCGCAAGTTGCAGCATTCCGTGGCACAGAACGAAGAACTGAGGAGGAAATAGAGTTTCAGATCATTCATTCATTCATCTTCTACCACTTTATCTGATCTGATCAGGGAGTCTGTGCCTATCTCAGGCGTCTATGAGTATTAAGGCAGGATACACCCTGGATGGAATGCCAACCCATCGCAGGACACACACACACACATTCACACATACATTCACACACTAGGGACAATTTTCCAAGGTACCAATCAACCTACCGTGCATGTTTTTAGACCGGGGAGGAAACCGGAGAACCCGGAGAAAAAAAAACCCTGAGGCACTGGGAGATGCACAAACTCTACACACACATGGCCGAGGCGGGAATCGAACCCGGACACACCTGGAGGTGTGAGGCGAACGTGCGAAGCACTAAACCACCGTGTCCTGCTCAGATCATTTAGTGTAATAAATAAATAAATAAATAAAAACACCCTGTGCTTCGAAAAATGGTAAAAACGGCAACATTACAGAACGCACTTTCACACACACGAGTCAATGTTAAGCTGTTTGGCAGATTTTGGGAGGGAAACAGAACAATATGAGGATGTGGTTGAGGATGAGAAAACATCAGGAAAGAGCATAATCCCTCCTGGGACTCACTCCGAGCTGCAGAGCTTCAAATAGCAAGGGATTGTTTATGATATACTTTCTGTGGCGTCGTTAAAATAAACAATCTGTGTATTTGCAGTTTGGCTTTCCGATCAATCACTCAATCATCATCCATTCATTCATTCATCTTCTACCGCTATATCCGATCTTCCCTCGGGTCACGGGGAGTCTGTGTCTATCTCAGGCGTCTATGGGCATTAAGGCAGGATACACCCTGGATGGAATGCCAACCCATCACATGAAACACACACACATTCACATTCACACACACACACACACACACACACACATTCACACACACACTAGGGACAATTTTCCAAGGCGGTAATCAACCTACCGCGCATGTTTTTGGAAACCGGAGAACCCTTAGGAAAAACCCCCTGAGGCACGGGGAGAACATGCAAACTCCACACACACACACACATGGACGAGACGGGATTCGAACCCGGACCCTGGAGGTGTGAGGCGAACGTGCTAACCGCTAAACCACCCCTATATATATATAACAATACAATTGAATTAAAAATAACAAGAAAAGGACAAAACACAGAAAATAATCAAAAGCAAAAATACAGTCACTTCCACGAATGAATCACATGATTTTTGCATGAAACTTTCTTGAAAATTTCACGGGAGAGGAAACTTTCGTCCATGGCCGCGTTACTGGATCAGAACCTCGACGTCTGACGTTGTTCATATTCCAGCATTTAATCATTTACAGTCTCGACGATCTTAAACATCTTACCTTGATATTATTAAAGAGACCCATCGTTTCTCTTCACCAGCTTTGAAACGAGGCCTGAGGAGAGAGAAGCGACGTTAACCCTGCTGTCTATAGAACAACTATATATAATAATATACGTATTAAATAAAGATTTAAATAAAAGTGTAAAAAGTAAAAGAAAAAGTGAAAGTAAAAAGTGTAGCCCAGTGGTTAAGATGTTGGACTCTGGACCGGAAGATCGCAGGTTCAAACTCCACCAACACCACCAAGCTGCCACTAGTGGGGCCCTTGAGCAAGGCCCTCAAGTCGCTCTGGATAAGGGCGTCTACAAAATGCTGTAAATGTAAAAGTAATATAAGGACAAAAGTTTTGTCCGCGCCGATCGCTAATGTATTGAAACGTCTCTCTACAGCCTACTGTAGCGTCATTTGGGGAGGACGAAGAGAAAACACACGTTTGATAAACGAGCCAGTAGTGAGAAATAATCACTTTTAGGAAATAACGACCCCCCCGACACGGGTTATGTCCTCGCTGGAGTGTGACGTGATTTGTTGTCGCGTGCAGGTGCGAAGGATCGAGTACAAACCAATAGCGTGTCGGAACGGTATATGTTTATATCTCATCCAATCACATTCACTCTATCCGGATGGAGACGACGTTTATCTGGGTAGGTGTTTGTTGTTGTTGTTGTTGTTTTTAAAGATGAATAAAAACAAGCCGAAATGAAATAGGAGTAACGACGGCTATTTTTAATAAATAAGGAGTAGAAAGTAAAAAGTCAGCTGAAAAAGAATAGCTATAAAAAGTTATCGATCCCGAAGATTTTGACTTAAGTGACATAACGAAGTTAATTCGCACCTCTGTTCATGTGCATCCGACAGCAGCATTTTTCACAACGTTATAACATGAAATGACGTCTTTTTGTTTGGAGTTTGTTTCCAGGTTCCTTCCTCGTTCCGTCTCGGCGAGTTTTTCGCCGCCGAATCGCTCGTAACGTGTAAAATGACATTTATACGAATCAAACTTACACGTCGTTTATTCAACTTTAGAACCTCGATAAATCGATTTAAAACACTATGCACTGTTAAGCGTTGTAAATGACGTAAATGACGTAAATGAAGTAAATGGCGTAAATGTAAATGAAGTAAATGAAGTAAATGAAGTAAATGAAGTAAATGAAGTAAATGAAAGCGTAAATGACGTAAATGGCGTAAATGAAGTAAATGGCGTAAATGACGTAAATGAAGTAAATGACGTAAATGACGTAAATGACGTAAATGTAAATGAAGTAAATGACGTAAATGACGTAAATGAAGTAAATGGCGTAAATGACGTAAATGAAGTAAATGGCGTAAATGACGTAAATGACGTAAATGAAGTAAATGGCGTAAATGACGTAAATGACGTAAATGAAGTAAATGAAGCGTAAATGACGTAAATGAAGTAAATGAAGTAAATGAAGTAAATGAAGTAAATGAAGTAAATGAAGTAAATGAAGTAAATGAAGTAAATGACGTAAATGACGTAAATGACGTAAATGACGTAAATGACGTAAATGACGTAAATGAAGTAAATGACGTAAATGACGTAAATGGCGTAAATGAAGTAAATGGCGTAAATGAAGTAAATGAAGTAAATGAACGTAAATGACGTAAATGAAGTAAATGACGTAAATGACGTAAATGAAGTAAATGAAGTAAATGAAGTAAATGACGTAAATGACGTAAATGAAGTAAATGAAGTAAATGAAGTAAATGACGTAAATGACGTAAATGAAGTAAATGAAGTAAATGAAGTAAATGAAGTAAATGAAGTAAATGAAGTAAATGAAGTAAATGAAGTAAATGAAGTAAATGAAGTAAATGAAGTAAATGAAGTAAATGAAGTAAATGAAGTAAATGACGTAAATGACGTAAATGGCGTAAATGAAGTAAATGACGTAAATGAAGTAAATGAAGTAAATGAAGTAAATGACGTAAATGAAGTAAATGAAGTAAATGAAGTAAATGAAGTAAATGAAGTAAATGAAGTAAATGAAGTAAATGAAGTAAATGAAGTAAATGAAGTAAATGAAGTAAATGAAGTAAATGAAGTAAATGAAGTAAATGAAGTAAATGAAGTAAATGAAGTAAATGACATAAATGACGTGAATGACGTAAATGAAGTAAATGACGTGAATGACGTAGTTGGCGTAAATGAATCGGATTGAGCGTCAAAAGCAGTTACATAATTCGCGGATTCTTCGACAATTCGTCATTGTTGTTTTTCCTTTCAGGCACCATAATTGTGTTGCCGGATCACATTACCGAATTTACGCCGTTCGTTTAATCCTGATTCGCAGCGTATTCACCAATGCGAGTCTAAACACGTGAATAGATACGACGCTACGTTAGATAACACTAGTTACTTAATAACGATGAGTAGCACGTACGTGTCCAAGCAAGTCGGGTATTATGTAAAAGAATAAATTGAATGAGAAACACTTTGAACATGTTTCAACACCAGTCAGGATTAAAGCAGGATAGTTAATATAAAATAAATATGGCTTTGTTCCAAATAAAAGGGTTCGTCACCAAGAACAATGCCAAGCTAAGCCTGAAAGACAGTCGCTAGCTATATTTACATAAATCGTTTATTGTCAGTGTTGGGAAAGTTACTTTGGAAATGGAATAGATTACAAATAATAAATAATCCTATCCGAAATGTAGCTGATTATATTTTCGATTACTTATCATTTGTCCACTAGGTGGCGCTTTAAGTTAACATTCTAAGAAAAAAAAAAACGTTTCAAACTCTCGAAAAAACAAATGGTTTTTTGTTTTGTTTTTTTTTAAATGAAACCGCAGCAGATTTAAAATAGAAAAATACATTTAGAAATACATTTAAATAGAAAATCACGTTTCAGGTGAAAATTATGCCGTCGGAATTTTACCCGAAATTGTTCCCTATTTATAACCTTTAACGTTTTCATAACTGTAATTTAATGACACATTTTCTTCTCAGTAACTGAGACAAATCGTGTATTTTATAATTAAACCACGTAACGCCGCTACATGTAACTAATCACTTCCCAACACTGTTTACTATCAAGAAAATACACTGTTATCTTTGATACTGGAATCGATGCTAGTAATTGCGAAGATAATTGGCTTTTCAGTTGTAACTCCTTAATACAAACATGTTATTCATTCAGATGTATTCAGTGGTAAACGACACTGTTTTTTTTTTTGTTTGTTTTTTCAAATGCTTTAAACAGAAAAATCAGAAGTTCTGTACAATTTAACATTCATTTCCACATGAACAAAACTGGATCCTTCCACTTTTTTACCGAGTAATATTCGACCTCTTTGTGTGCACTTTCACTTAAGCAGAATTTCCTAATAAGGTTATATAATGTAGTAATGTTTTTATATATATATATATATATATATATATATATATATATATATATATATATATATATAGATATATATATATATATATATATATATATAGAGAGAGAGAGAGAGAGAGAGAGAGAGAGAGAGAGAGAGAGAGAGAGAGATAGAGAGAGAGATAGATAGATAGATAGATAGATAGATAGATAGATAGATAGATAGATATAGATAGATATAGATAGATCTTAAATCTGAAAAATCATATATATACAACCGGGCATCTTTTAAATCCCCCAAAATCACACTTTAGGTCTAAATTAAGATTAATAGACAAGCTTCTGCATGCAACTCATTTCTCTCCTTTAAATGGTTTCCCAGGAATCCCAACATAGAACAAAAGCAATTAAATCATTAAAAAAATCATTAAAATCATTATTATGCATGTTGCTCTCCTGCAGGGTGCTGAGTCAAATCAGCTCTGCAAATGCATATATGTATATATATGTATATATATATATATATATATATATATATATATATATATATATATATATATATATATATTAAAATTCAAAATGTGTGGAAACTGGCTGTATCATCTTACAATATACAACCCTCGCACACATAGATGTTCATGTAACGAATGTGTCCTGTGTGTAGAAGACTAAAAGTGTTCTAATGTGTTATTTTGCAAAATCCCTGGAATGCACAAAAAAAAAAAAAACCCCAAGGACTCGCATCAAGAGTTTAACTTTATAATCCACATTTCTCAGGATAAAGGTAAAGTAAAGACACTACTCACTGCAGGCTAGACCCGAATCAGAAAACAGATCAACACTATGTGTGTGTGGTGTGTGTGTGTGTATGTGTGTGTGTGTGTGCACTCACTTGCTGCAGAGTTGCTGAGTGGAACGCAGTCGGCTCCTGTTTTCACTTTAAGGAAGTTTTCCCTCCAGTTAAACCACACGGAGGGTTGGACTTCACATTCTTGATTAGGAGATAAGATTACAAGTGCATGTGTTACTTTCTCATACTAGTTTTGACCATCAGATATTGAGGGATTTTAATTATAAACTGATATTATAACTACTATATGCATATATATATATATATATATATATATATATATATATATATATATATATATATATATATAGTATATACATTCATTCATTCATTCATCTTCTATCTTCTACCGCTTTACCGCTTTATCCGATCTTCCCTCGGGTCACGGGGAGTCTGTGTCTATCTCAGGCGTCTATGGGCATTAAGGCAGGATACACCCTGGATGGAATGGCCAACAACCATCGCAGGACACACACACACACTCACATTCACACACACATTCATACACTAGGGACAATTTTTCCAAGGTGCCAATCAACCTACCGTGCATGTTTTTGGACCGGGGGAGGAAACCGGAGAACCCGGAGAAAAACCCCCTGAGGCACGGGGAGAACATGCAAACTCAACACACACACACATGGCCGAGACGGGAATCGAACCCGGACCATGGCGGTGTGAAGCGAACTCCAGGACAAAAGCAGGCACATGAAAAGTTTCTTTCCCCCAAGCAATGTACCTCATGAACATCTCAGTATTCTCCCCCATTGTTCTATAAAAAAAAGGGGGGGACATTATAACTAAACTTTTCTATGCATTAATTCTCTTTTTGTTCTTTCTAAAAATGTCCAATAAGACTTCTTATTTCTATTTTATTTACACATTACACATTTATTTACACTGCTGCAGGGTCACATGGATGTAAAAGGGGGTGAGACTTGGTGCACTGCCCAGACAAATCCCAATATGTGGGTATCGACATCATGTGAAAGAACATTTGAACAGTTTTTACCCTCATAAAACACATCACCTCATTTTATATATATATATAGATATATATATATATATATATATATATATATATTTATTTATATATAAAAAATGTGTTTTGTTTGGATTTTAATTTTGTTTGATTTCCTTTAAAATGTACCCTGTTTTTCTTGTACTTTCTGAAGGTGGATTCTGCACTCTGACCCCTGCTCCTGATACATCACTGATACATATGAAGGAGTCGTTTAAAGAATTCTTTAAAATAGAAATAAATAAATAAAGTATCTAAACACGACAGTGCTGCGTACAAACAGTATTTCCCAACTTGTTTGTTGTATTATTATTGTTTTGTACATGTTGAGATCATTATACAGCAGTAATGCAGTCATGAGGATTTCACAATCCTGAATTTTTCTCTTCTCTTTTTTTTGATAGAAAAACTTGTATTTTGGTTTCTTTTGGGCCACCGCCCTCTAGTGGACAGTCCACAATCTGTATATATATTCATTCATTCATTCATTCATTCATTCATTCTACCACTTTATCCGATCTTCCCTCGGGTCACGGGGAGTCTGTGCCTATCTCAGGCGTCTATGGGCATTAAGGCAGGATACACCCTGGATGGAATGTGAACCCATCGCAGGACACACACACACACATTCATACACTAGGGACAATTTTCCAAGTTGCCATGTGCATGTTTTTGGACCGGGGAGGAAAGAAAACTGGAGAACACAGAGAAAAACCGCCGTGAGGCACGGGGAAGAACATGGCAAACTCCACACACACATGGCTGAGACGGGAATCGAACCCATAGGACCCTGTCGGTGTGAGGCGAACGTGCTAACCACTAAACCACCTTGCCCCGCATGTATGTGTATGTATGTATGTATATGTATATATATATATATATTTTTTTTTTTTTATTTATTTTTTTTATTTAAGATATGGACGACAGCAATATCTTAGCCCAATGTTTTCCTTTTTTTTCCGACAAACAAATCGTCTCACAACTATCAACGTTTCACAACGAGATCATCCAAACACCGAGAGACGGACTTTGGAGGACAGACTTGACTTTGGGGACGTCACTGCTATCAAACCCCCGGCTCGTTTTAATGCCATATTTATCCCGTCGCTCCCGCGGTGCGCTATAATGAACACTAATGAGCTCTTAACACGCCAGATGTGTTAGTGTGTTGCTACACAGGAAGCGTAACTGTTATTAATCGCTGTCCTTAATGACCTCAAGAGGGTGTTTTTGAAGACGGAGTGAAATCTGTATGAATGATAATTAACCCCAATGGGGGGAGGGGGGAGGGGGCTAGGGGGGCTTCTTCAGCTAACGAATGTTTATTATCTGATAATTCAGATAATGAGGGGAAGCAGATAATGAACTCTCAGAAGGTTTCACGACTCTTGGGTCGGTCCATTAAAATGGACGCGATATAGACGAAAGTATAGTGAGGTGTGTAGCCCAGTGGTTAAGGTGTTGGCCTCTGGACCGGAACATCACAGGTTCAAACCCCACCACCACCACCAAGCTACCACTAGTGGGCCCTTGAGCAAGGCCCTTAACCCTCAATTGCTCAGTTGTAAGACGCTCTGGATAAGGGTGTCTACCAAATGTCGTAAATGTAAACGTATTGGGATGCGACATTTCCAGGAATAAGAGGTTCCACAGGATGTCTTTGGTTTCAGGGGCATAAAATTTACCCTTCACTTAAACACCCCGAGACGCAAACCAATGTGCACAAAGACAGGGTGGAAGTGGAAGATCACCCGCTATAGCGATCTATTCTCAACCCAGTTCAAAAACAGGCCTCTACCCCACGTTTCCAACGCACTACGGCCCGCGGGCCACATCGGGCCCCTTCTAAATCAAATCATATCATAAATATTAATGCATTCATTTGACCTTTTCCTGTAATGTACGAAGTTCCACTAGGTGGCGCATCAGGCACCGTGATACATTAACTATTAAAATGCTTTTTATATGTTTATGTTTGATATAATATGCATCTGGTGATGGTACGGGCACGTCTGTCAAATTTTAAGCCAATGTGGCCCCTGAGCCAAAGTGTTTGCCCCCCCCCCCCAAAAAAAAATATTGTGTTTTGATGGATGACAGTGGGCCTGAATAAACACAATACAATAAACCTAGACAAAGAGCACACTTTTAAAAGAAAGCCTTAACAGCTGGTTGAAATGGTTGCATCGTGTTATTTTATACACCAGACCTAATACCACACCCACACACACACACACACACACACACACACACACCAGTCCCTGAGCAGCTGCCCATGGTGGTGGTGGTGATAATTCAATTACGTCCTGGTCACCAATGGACTGAAGCACTAATAGATTATTATAGGAATTAAGGCAGGATACACCCAGGATGGAATGCCAACCCATCGCAGGACACACACACACACACACACGCACACAATTTTCCAAGGTGCCAATCAACCTACCGTGCATGTTTTTGGACCGGGGAGGAAACCGGAGAACCCAGAGAAAAACCCCCTGAGGCACGGGGAGAACATGCAAACTCCACACACACATGGCCGAGACGGGAATCGAACCCGGACCCTGGCGGTGTGAGGCGAATGTGCTAACCACTAAACCACCATGCCCTACATGTAAACATTCATTTATTCATTTATCTTCCACCGCTTTATCCGATCTTCCCTCGGGTCACGGGGAGTCTGTGTCTATCTCGGGCGTCTATGGGCATTAAGGCAGGATACACCCTGGATGGAATGCCAACCAATCACAGGACACACACACACACGCACGCACGGGACAATTTTCCAAGGTGCCAATCAACCTACCATGCATGCTTTTGGACCGGGGGAAACCGGAAAACCCGGAGAAAAACCCCCTGAGAACATGTGAGAGAACATGCAAACTCCACACACACATGGCCGAAACGGGAATCGAATCTGAACCCTGGCGGTGTGAGGCGAACGTGCTAACCACTAAACCACCGTGCCCCTACATGTAAACATGATATTTGTAATATGGATTATAGAAAATACAGAGCTCCACTTACCCGAAGGCGAACCATGCGAATACACACATTTTGGTTGATTTCTGGGCATCCTGATGATGGAGTTCATGGGGGAAAACAAATAACCATACAAGCTCCATAGAGCAACATTGGTGCTGGAACAAAAACATGGCTGGGACTGTTTTTAAAGTTGGTTTAGAATCTCACCTTTGACCCCAATCAATCCGTGTCCTTTCTGGTGCCAGTTTTGGTCTCCATTCAACCGGGTTGTGTTGTTATTGTGAAATGGAAACGTATGGAAATTCGAGGTTCACACGTACACGTGTTAATGTGAGAGCTCACAGTGTGTTATTCCTGCTCAACACTAAAACCCTCCACTGATCGTGAGCTTTATAAAAATGAATTTCCACTGCGAAACACCTGAACATGGGTTATGTGGTGTAACGCTTCTTCACTGTAAGTATTGACATTCGACATTCGTTCCTCAGGTAGAAGCAAAAGATACTAGGCTTTAAAAAGACTCGAGTAAAAGTGTAAAAATAAAAGTTTCATTCATTCATTTATTCATCTACCGCTTTATCCGATCTTCCCTCGGGTCACGGGGGAGTCTGTGCCTATCTCAGGCGTCTATGGGCATTAAGGCAGGATACACCCTGGATGGAATGCCAACCCATCACAGGAAACACACACACACACACACATTCACACACTATGGACAATTTTCCAAGGTGCCAATCAACCTACCGTGCATGTTTTTGGACCGGGGGAGGAAACCGGAGAACCCGGAGAAAAACCCCCTGAGGCACGGGGAGAACATGCAAACTCCACACACACATGGCCGAGACGGGAATCGAACCCCGACCCTGGCGGTGTGAGGCGACGTGCTAACCACTAAACCACCGTGCCCCCTGATTATAAACATAAGGTACAAAATAAGCATAGACAGTTTATTTTAATGGTTTCCTGGACAGTGAGAAGGAAGAAGTGTTAGGATGGGTGTTGTTGGAAGAGATCGGGGTCTTCAATCGTCGTTTGAAGATGCGCCAGTGACTCTGTTGTTCGGTCTTTGGAAAGGTTGTTAGTTCAAATCCCAGCACCAAAAAGATGCCAGGCTCGAGATTGTTGTTAGTGGCTCTGGATGAGGGCATTCGCCAACACCCAAACGTATATTATAAATGATATATTATATATATAAATTAATATATGAGCCAAAGGCAATGAAAAACTCCCTGAGAGTGTATAAGGGCAAAACTTAAGAGGACCCAATTGTGAACCCATCCTTATCTCAGAGATGATGCTTGATATTTAGAAGGTGAATCATTTCATGAATCGTTACTTTTCCTAAACAAACCATTTCATGAATCGTTCCTATGAGATGAAAACTTAAGAGGACCCAATAGTGAACCCATCCTTATCTCGGACACGATGCTTGACATACACAAGATGAATCAGGTGAATAACTTCTTTAATTATTTCTATGATTGGAAAAATTAAGAGGACCCAATAGTGAACCCATCTTTATCTCGGAGACGAATGCTTGATATTCACAAGGTGAATCAGATGAATCATTTCTTCAATTGTTTTTATGAGGGGAAAACTTAAGCGGACCCAATAGTGACCCCATCTTTATCTCGGAGACGATGCTTGACATTCACAAGGTGAATCAGATGAGTCATTTCTTGAATCGTTTCTGAGGGGAAAACTTAAGAGGACCCAATAGTGAACCCATCCTTATCTCGAGGATGCTTGAATTCAAAGGTGAATCTTAGGATGAGGGGAAAACGAACCAATAGTGACCCCATCCTTATCTCGGACACGATGCTTGACATTCACAAGGTGAATCAGATGAATCATTTTTATGAGGGGAAAACTTGAATCCCCATCCTTATCTCGGACACGATTTCTTCACAAGAATCAGGTGAATCATTTCTTGAATCGTTTCTATGAGGGGAAACTTAAGAGGACCCAATAGTGAACCCATCCTTATCTCAGAGACGATGCTTGATATTCACAAGGTGAATCAGATGAATCATTTCTTGAATCGTTTTTATGAGGGGAAAACTTAAGCGGACCCAATAGTGAACCCATCCTTATCTCGGAGATGATGCTTGATATTCACAAGGTGAATCAGATGAATCATGAGGGGATGAATCATTTCTCGATGAATCATGGAATCTTGTTTCCTGGAATAGTGAACTTCCATACTGTACAGGTGAATAAGAATCATTTCTTGGCCTGGATATCTGACTGAAGACACTTTTCATGGGTCCTATTGCTGAGGATTGTGAATCTTGATTGAAAATAATGACTCGTCACAGATGTCGTTAAAAAAACACACACAAAAATAAACAAATAAATAAATAAATAAATAAATAAAACACCTTGGGGTTTGTACCGTTACTTTTACTCCAGGGAGAGATCTTCCGATAATATCAGACTTTTGTTTATATGAAGATTGCTGTTGTTGTCATGCCAGAAAGTCTCCAGGAAACAGGGACGCATTATAGATGATAAAAAGCGGCCCAGCAGGGAACCGGCGGCGACGCTGCGGAGAAACGCGGCACGTTATTTACGAGGTGGTGAATTAATCGTATAGTATTTGAACGGTATAGTATTTTACCGAAGTCCTTAGAAACCATGCATTGTGGCGTATGACTGATAACGACTTAATTTTCTGCCTTATATGGTTATTATTATCCATGATGCTGCCTATAGAACATATATCACTTGGTCAGTACATTATATATATATATATATATATATATA